>CABHPH010000177.1:0-12629 GCA_902168325.1 Peromyscus nudipes
GAGAACATCAGACATCCTGGCACTGAAGTTACAGTTGGTTGTGAGCTCAGAAACATGGGATGCTGGGAACTGAAATCAGGTCCTCACCAAGAACAGGCAGTGCTTTTAACTTCTGAGCCATCTCTGCAGCCCCTCACATGCATTTTAAAGACACTGCAAAAATGATTTAAGTGTGGAAAGAATTAAAATATAACCCTTATGAACTCAAAAAATGTCTAAGGCCTAGAATATGCCAAATATATATAAAATTAGAAACAAAACCAACTATAAAAATGAGAACTCTATAGAAAAGGGAAAAGATTAAATATGTAATGGTATCAATTATTAGTTGAATATAAATTAATATTGTAATATTTTACCTGTTTTATTAGCAAAACTTTATTTAAAATCAGTCTGAAAATACTAAACATTTGTAAGTATATGTAACAAAGAAACCAATGTGCCCATCACAGGAATGCATGCACTTGGTCACCCCTGGAAATATACAAGTAACATTACACACACTGAGCAGGATTTACTATTGTATTTATGAATATATCTATATATATACACATTTATCATGTATATAATATATATGTAAATAGTTAATAAAAAAGAGGCTATGAATTTGAAAATCAAGGAGGGATATATAAGAGAGTTTAGAGGAAAGAAATTGATGGGAGAAATGAATTGATTATATTATAATATCAAAACCTAAAAGAAATAGCATGAAAAGAAAGAATATGGCACTTTGGGGCTAAGCTACCTATTGCTACTGGATGTGTGAATTTGCACCATCACATAAGTCCAGATGAGCATACCTATGAGCTCACAATTAATTCTGCTTCTTAATATATATTGTATGAACTCATATATGCCTGAAGAGATATGACTAATAACATTCTTTAGCAATTATTTTTCTGATATTGGGAATTGAATCTAGCCCCTCACATGTTCAAGGCAAGCATTCCAACAGCAAGCTATGTTACCAGCCATTAGCAGCATCACAGAAAGTACAAAAACTGAAAAAAAAATATTATTAAAGTAGATCGGTAGAACATAGTATTATCATATAACACTAAGTAATTTAGAAAAAATAATATCCCATAGTCAGAATGTAGACAAGCCTCATAATTACACTGTTAAACAAAAAAACTGCATATAAATACAGAAATGCGTTCTATAAGCATGCCTTCAACATTAAAATTGATTGACAGATGTTTGTGCATGTGTATACAGTTTCAAACATGTTTCACAGATGAACATGGTCTTAGAGCAAGTCTTCTCTAAGAGTGCTTTGGTTTGATATCATCTATTCCACACAACACATGTACACCAGCTGATATGGTGACAGTATAGATGTACCATTTGCCCACTAAAACTTGTGCTAGGTAAAGTGTTACCCTTTAAGTTATTTATGTTATAATATTAAACTGAATTTTCTCTCTATTTCCATGTAATTTATATTATAAGGCTCTTTACTAAATGTACAGAACCCTATAATTCACACATGTACACACACACACACAAACACACACACACACACATACACACACGGGCGTGCACTCACATATGCAAATACATACTTTTTAGTTTACTTTGTAACTGTCCTTTGTCCTGTTACATGAGCTAGGAAAATGAGGCTCAAAAGATATGTGATATTAACAGCACACTCAAAATATGGGATGACAGGAAAATCGGAATGACAGTTTTCAAAACCATTAAATTATCATTACTTTTTCATGATTCCTACTATCTACTAATTGTCCATTAATTCTTAACTCAGTAGAAACTTTTAAAGGAAACATAAATTTAAAAGTTCCTATTTGTTAATGATATGGTTCTCTTGCAACTTTAGTAATAGTTCTAGATGTTAGACTATCCCTATACAATAACTCACATTTCCCCAGGAAACAGATGTATGACCATTAACTGATTAAATTTCCTCTAAGCAGTATACTTCACTCTTTAACTTTGATATTTAGACATCTATAGTGTGAATTTTCTAGTCATAGCTCATCCATTTTCAAATAATAAAATATATTTTAAGCAGGAATTGTATGTATACGCTTTCTGGAACAGATCCAAGAGAAGGTGATCTTCCCCAAATTACACCTTTGCTCATCTCAGCTCACCATATCAGCCTCAGCTACCAGTTCCTCTATGACAGTGAAACATGGACATATTTATCACCAAACAAGAAAGGTCCTCAGCAGACTCAGAGTTTGTTTGCTTGTTTCCATCTCATGAAGCTGTTTTGGCAGTCTGTGAAACTCTGGGGAAGAGGCTTCTAGTAAGGGGAGGTAGATCACTCGGGGAAGTCCTGTGAAGGTTGTAACCTGTCCCTCATTCCCAGCACCAAGACCTCTTCCTGCTCCACTATAATGCACTGAGTGAGACTGTTCAATAAGTTCCACCTCCATGTCTTCCCCATCTTTGAGGACCGATGCCCTCAGAAATTGAGTCAAATAAGTCCTTCCTGCCTTAAATTATTCAGTTATATATTTTGTAACAGGGAAACAAAAGTCAGTAATACAGGCACAGATCTGATCTTTCAGAACTATCCTATGTACCCAATTATTTCACCACAGAAATTATTTCTTAATGATTCTTGGAAACACCAAAAAAATTTATTTCTCTAGTATAGATTATATCTTTTATCTAAAAAAGAGAAGCGGGAGAAGCAGAACACTGTGCATGCCTGGCCATGAAGTTTACAGCTTCTGTCTCATCATAGATCAACAATGCAAGACCAATGCCATTAACAGATTGCTCAAGTTCACAAGGTGAGTAGCACACAAATCTCAACATTTCTAAGAAGTAGCTTCCTACTAAAAGTTTGAGAAAGGCTGCTTATGACTGATCTTAGAAAATACCATTCTTTTCTAAATACTCTGTGAGCATCATAGGTGATTCCTTCAAGCCCAACCATCAGTAGTGGTTGATTTAGAGATCTCTTTAGAAGGATGGAAATTGACCTAAACAGTATCCTGGTCTCCCTAAATTACAGTACAGTAGCATTTGTTTTCCATAAGTCCTCTTTATTCACGAGTGTTGGGCAAGGCAGTACTCTCCAACTGATAGACAGATTAACTCCCAGTGGTAGCTATAATTTCCTTAATGATAAAACCCTTTGGGGGCAAATTTATACATCATCTCTTTTGGCACTGGAATCCTTCCTAGACATTTCAAAGTGTGTGCTCATACTAACACAAGACCTGAAGCAATGCTTTGCAAATACTGGGGCATTATTATGCTAATTTAAATGTAAGTCATAACTGTATACATTTATAAAAAGCAGACTATAGTTATTAAGCACTATATGGATGTTCAAACTAGTATTAATAAATGTAGAAAGCCATATTACAACCCTCCTGAATAGTATGGAAGAAAAAAATAATGTGACAAACTGTTTAAGGTTGTGTTCTAGAGTGCTTAGTACAGATTATTGCACTTTAGGTATCTGACAAAGAAAGAATAGGTAGAGATGATGACTTGGAGGGCTCAAATGTGTAACTCCAAAAATAGAAGAAGGCAAGTAGAAGCCAGAGAATATTTCAGTGGGGGAGGAGGTATTTCTCACAGTTGTGCTAAAGAAGAGTGGCTTTAAATTACCTTGGTCTGCTGCTCACTTTATTGAACATCTCTCATATATAGGGTTCTCTGAAGAACAAAAAGATAAGATAGTTTCATTTCCTGCAATCTCCATTAATAAGCATATGGCAAGAGAAATGATTTTAGAAAGCTCAGTCATAAGATACAGGAAATGTGGTCTACAGATAGATTGAGGATCAAAGCGATCTGGGATCCACCCAAAAGTTTCTCATCTAGTGTGGCTGGGAGATACCTAAAAGGCTGGTTACATAAATGTGAATCTTTGAATAGGATAAGAGAGTAATAGAAAACAGAGGGGCCACCACAATGAATTTCAGAAATGGGAATATATATAAAGGCTGAACAAAGAATGGGTAGCTCTTGAATCAAATAGAAATAACCCCAAATCCGGTCATTTTAAGTCTGAAGATGAGATGCTCTCCTGAGGCTCATATGTTTGGTGCTCAGTTATCAGTGAATGTGAACTGTGGAAATGATAGCATCCTAAGGGCTCTGGTAAATTAACAAAATAACCCCCTGATAGATTCATAAGTGCAACCTGGGAAGAGGGGTGTTATTGGAGGAAGTGGGCCCTGGGGTATAGCCTGGAAAACAATAGCTTGTTCCTGGCCCTGTCTGTTTGTCTGACTCTGTTTTCTAGCCATTGAACATAAGGGAATAATCCTTTGCCATATACTTCTACTTCCATGATGTCCTGCCTTACCTTAGCACCACAGCAAAGCAACAATCCAACTATGGACTCTCTAAACCCATGGAACAAGGTAAATCCTGTTGTAGCAGCTCCCTTAAGAAGGAGTTGACATGATAAATAATCACAGAAGGCTAAGTGCTACAAAATGAATCAGTCTTCTTGCACATTTGTCACGGTGGCAAAAACTAACATTGTCACAATTTCAAATCCTGAGGTGTCAGTTATTCCAGAAGCAGACATGATGTGAGAGAGACACAGCAATTGTACATGGATTCAGACATTTTAGAACTTAAGAAGATCCAGTTCTGGGCTAATCATAACATAAACCAACTCCACAATATCCTTGTAGACACAACATTAAAAAAGAAGAGGGGAGAGTTTAGTATTAAGGCCAAGAGGAAGTGGATGAGAAATAAAAAAAAAATCGAGAGAAATCTTGCTAAAGTTGGATGGAGGCTCAGAAATAAGTTTAGTCCAAGGAGGAATCAATAAAGGCAATCATGTACAATCAACACTTATGTGGATTTAAGTCATATGACTCAAGAGCTCAAAACAGAGTTGAATTAGAGCAGATGGAAGAACTCGGAGGCAGTGGAGGTGCACCAATGCTTTACTTAAGAGAGATTTCACCCTGGTGACACTAGCAGACAGTCCTTTACAAGTGAGACAGGATAGAAAATGAGCTACCATTGAATGCAGAAGTGGGCACAGCCTAATCCTGGCTTTAGGGAACATTGGAAAGATTCCTACTCAAACTGCATGCATGACTAGAGAGACAAAAATAATCTCTTGAAAGTTTTCTGTCGGGCTACCTAGGTTTTCCTCTTTCTCACTCACAGGGACTTTACTTCCCCGTGAAACCTGTAAGAATAACTTTACATCCAGCAAGAGTGATCAAACCTTCAGGAGCCTCTACCATATTTATACCTCAGACTGCTAGATCAGTTTCTCCCCTCCTTTTAGCCCTGCATGAACACCTCAGAGTCTTCACTTCTCTGTTCATGCTGCAGGTGCATAGATCCTACCTCAGCAACGGTATTTCATTTCCACTTCCCTTTTTACCCCAGCAGAGTTCACTTCATTTTACCTACAATTCAAGGAGGGGAGATCAAAATTCACAGAGTTCAGAACTTCATTGAGAAGATAGAAGAGCATGGGGAAAACCGATGCTTTGGGATCCAAGAAAGTAATATAATATAATTTGTACTTATGTATGTCCTTTAACATTTCTCTCAACTGTTTTATACTTTTCTGTGCCTAATAGCTACAAACGTGCTGTGAAGTTCTTGATTAAGTATGTCATAATTGATATTATTTTATTTCAAATTCCAGTTCTGTGTTCCCGGGGAAGCCTAGTGGAGCCTTGGAGTTTAATCTTCTGCAGGTTACATTCCCTAAAACCGTATCTTACAAGTGAGTTAGTGCACCGGATTCTAAAGAAGTGACAGTATCTATAAAATGAAGATTATTTTTGTTTACAATCTAGATAAAATCAACTTGATTTTTTTGGACAATCATACTGGCTAAAATTTTGTCTTCTATATAAAATAAAATGTTAAAAATAAATATTTTTATTATACTAGATTTTACCATCAAGGAGATCTCTTTGGGGATGGGGAAGAAGGTAAATACAGAAGAAAGTGAGAGGAGGGTAAAATAACAAATATGTAGTAAAAACTCAAAAGATCCATATTATTAGCTGTTTACATTAAAAATTCTATAATATATATAATTCTGTGTATAGAAAGACATATATAGCTTTGATGAACTTTTTTCTTCTTGCCTGACAGTGCTCCCTGCAAGAGGCAAAGGTCATCTAACAAAAACCCCAATTCCAGACATGAGAAGCCCTTTTTTGAGTTGTTGGCCAGGGCTGTTCAAGAGTCACCCAAAGAATACAACCTATAGCCATAGCTATTGCCTCTGGTTGCTCACCCGTCCACTCCAACCAGAGAAGGAAGGTTATTTCCTATTGCTTCTAATGCACAGCCTGGAAACTACTAAGTTGGAACTGGCCTGAATGGCCCCTCCCTGAGGACTAGCTTTCATGGTACCAGAAGGTGTTATGTAAGATTCTGAAGAAGTGAGGAAACCAATGAATGGCCCTACCCAGTTATAGTGCCTATGAGCCACATTAATGTTCAGCATGACACAAAACTCTATTGGAATAGTAGTGGCACCCATAGCTTGGAAGTAAGCAACAGCTCTCTAGTTGGACTTAGGTCCTACTCAATAAGAAGGATACGATACCTGGTACTGGAAGACTAGCTAACTACACACTGCTAGTGAGGCAATGGTTATTGGAGGGAAATCTACAACTACTAATTTACCAAACCAGCGTCATCCCTAATGACAACCTATAAAATTTACCTTTATACCCCACAGACAAGTGTAGCCTTCACCCTTCATCAAGGAAACATCTCTTTCCAACAGACAGAAAACACAGCCTGTTAATACAGAGATCTGTGTATCCCAGTCCCAATGGATACATCTACAAAACACTTAGAGAGATCTAAGACCGAAAGGACATTACAGAAGAGCAGGTGGAGAGATTGTGAGAGCCAGAGGATCAAGGAATTGCGTGGGAGGCTGTGCCTCCTGGTAACATCAGAAGCTACAGCCACAACGTATCATCACCAGGGTTGCCAAAAAGTAACTATAAAAAGGATGACACCAATAGACATTCCAAGCTGGACTAGGGAAATCCCATAAGGCCTCAAAGTATTGAAGGATTAGAGTCAACTGAGGAATGCTGGGAACAGGAGAGGTGGTCTTCTCCAGGGAAGACAGGAAAAATTGGTTGTCAGCCCTGAAAACACATACAAGTAACATTGTATGGACTGAGAAGGTTATGTTTAGGAATGAACATGTGTATGTACATATATACATGCAATAACAATTAATGAAAACAGAAGCCATGAATTGAAGGAGAGTGGAGAAGTATATATGAGAGTGTTTGAAGGAAGAAGGGGAAGGGAGAAATGTTGTAATCATGCTGTAATTTCAAAACAGGAAAAAAAAAACAGTCATTCACCATCAAGTTTGAGATGAGCTGTGAGTTTTTCATATTTACTTTCTTATATTTAATCTTTAGTGGAATAATAACTCCCTTTGCATTCAAAATTTCTAGAGGATCTAGTTTTCTTTTTCATCGAGAATAGTCTTGTATTTGTTAAGTTTGAAATCATGCATGTATTAAGATCACCTTGGTTTTATTTGAGTCTGTTAAAGTGGTGAAAATGTTGATTTATATTCAAATGTTATGCAATCATGGGTGTCTTATGTATACAGAATTTCATAATGATATATTATGCTTTTTACACTTTGTTAAATCCAATATAATAAAAAGTTATATATAACTTTGCATCTATGTTAATAAGAATACTGGTCTGTGTTTCTCTTGTAAAAGCAACTGTTGGTTTTAGTTTTAATGCAATATGATCTCAAAAAAAAATCAGTTCCCTGTGGTCCCCACACTCCTAGTTTTAATTTTGATTTTGGAAACATTCACGTAGAATTTTTGTTATTTCTTAGTTCGTAGGAGTTTGTTATAAAATGCTATAAAAATGATCTAAGGCTAGAGTACTTTCTTATTTGTTTTCCTCCTGTTTTTTTGGCCTGTTGACAAAAGATCTTTCCATGTAGTCCAAATTGGCCTTGATCTCATGGAAATCCTCTTGTATCAGATTCCATAAGACTGGGGTTGGAGGCATGAGTCACCTTGCTGTTCCATGTACCTATATATGTATATACATGTATGTATATAGATAGATAGCTTCCCAAAGATAACCTGCTCAAACTGAACCATGCCTTCATATGCCTCAGAGCTGACCAGTGGGTATTGACCAAAAATATTGTTGTATTCTTCCCTGGAGAAGATTATTCCTGTAAGTCTCAGTCATCTTTAGTTTCCAGTAGTTCTTCATGTAACGTTGAAGCTTCATGAGCTTCTCCCATCTAGTCTGGCATATCTATTATTGGTGTCCTTGATAACTTATGTTTGGATAGACATGTAGAGGAGACTGTATTAGTTTAATTTCTCACGTTCCTTTGAGATAAATCTCAGAGCAGACTCCCTGAACCTCTAGCTCAGTGGTTCTCAAGCTTCCTGATTCTGCAGAGCTTTAATACAGTTTCTCATGTTGTGGTGACTCGAACCACAAAATTGTTACATTGATATTTCATAACTGTAATTTTGCTACTATAATGAAACATAATATAAATATCTGATATGAAGGATATCTGATGTGCAACCCCTAGTTGAGAACTACTGTTCTAGTTCTTACAATCTTTCTACCCCCCTCTTCCACAGTGGTCCCTGATCTTTAGGTTCAGAAGAGTTTTGCAGATATATCCATCAGGACGGGGCTCCACAGCTCTGCATGGTGATTGGTTATGGTTTTCTATAATGCTATCATTTTGTGTCTGGTACTAGAAACCAATTTTGCTGCATTAAATTTTTTTGATAATTTTATTCAGTTTAAAATATTGTACAACCTTAGAAATATTTTTCTAATGCCCAAATATTTGCACATATGGGGAGTTCTTTTTTTAATTTCCATTAGATTCCAGCAGAGGGTTCTAAAAAGACTGTGAGCAGAAGCAGAATATTCAGGCAGCAACTCCTACTTCTTGACTCCAAGCCTTTTGTGGACTGTTCATGGATTTCCAGCTCTCATAACTCAATGTGGGGACTCAGCAGACTATGCTCACACCACCTCCATTCTCAGAGTCTAAAAATTCTCTCTAGACTTAAGCTGAGTTATCAGAGGCTTTACCAAATTAAGTTCCCATCTCTTAGGAATCTCATTCTTGTTGCTATATTTCTCATTTTATTCCTTCATACACTGTGTGACATTTATGCTTATTTGTGTGTGGAGATGGGTAGATAACTTAGTCACTGACTCTTAGCCAGAGATAAAAGAAATTGTAGCTATTACATCATTATTTGAAAATTAGTTATTGATTTAATCAAAATTATTATTCTGTGTAGATTTCAGTTGATTACATATCTATGAGAATCACTTGCATGTGATGAGTCTCTTGTTGCCATTAGAATCCTCTTTCTAGCTTTGATCTCTGACTAGTTTGTCTCAGTGTATATCCTGTCCTATTTGTCTTGGGGACCACTGAGTCTCTTGGATACCTCTTATCATTTGTCATCTGTCATTGTCATTTAACTCCATTTAGGTAATTTGAGGGATATTATACCTTTAAACATTTTCTGTTCATTCTCAATAAATGATACTGAACAAAATAGACCATCTGTATATGAAGGAAAAAATGACAAAACCAAAACCACAGCCATTGTATAAAGCAAATGACTTTGAGCATTTTAGAACAAGAAATTACATAAAAATCAAAGCGCAGTAAAATATTAGCTATAAAGCAAAGAATAACCATGCTATAATCCAAACACCCAGAGAGGATAGGTAACAAGGAGGGCCTAAGGGGGGATCCATGGATCTCTCAGGGAAGGGGAGATAAAAGAGATCTCCTAGGTAGACTGGGGGCAGGTGAGGATGGGAACATGAGGTATCAGATTGGGGGGGGGGGTAGATGAAGTGGGAGAGTACTAAAAGAGATGACTGGGAAAGGAGAGGCACTTTGGGGTCAGGTAGAAACTTGGTGCAAGGGAAAGTCCCAGGAATCTACAAGGGTGACTCCAGCTAAGACTTCTCGAAATGGTGGATGCATATCCTGAACTGGCCATTTCCTGTGACCAGGTGGGACTCCCAGTGGAGGGATTGGGACATTGGCCCAGCCACACAACCTTTAACCTATAGTCTGTCTTGCCTAAGGGAAGTATGGGGTGTATGTGACATGGAGATTGTGGGATTGACCAACCAATGACTGGTCCCGTCTTTTTGACTCATACCCTGAGAGTGAGACTACCCATGACACAGCCTGGAGTACCAGGACCCAGAGTCTAGATAGCCCAGACACCTAGGATAGAAGCAAACAGCACTAGGAAAAAAATGTTAACATAATGATGCCTAGCAATATTCTATTATATTCAGATTGGTGAATATTCCAATTGTCATCAGAGAGCTTTCATCCAGTGACTGACAGACACAGATACAGAGACCCACAGCCAAGCATTGGGCAGAGCTTAGGGAATCCTGCTGAAGAGAGGGAGGAAGGAATGTACAAGCCAGCAGGGTCAAGGACATCACAAGGGAACCCACAGAAACAATTAATATGGGTTCATAGGAGCTCACAGAATCTGGACCCACACCCAGGGAGCCTGCACGGGACCAACCTAGGCCCTCTATGTATGTGTAAGAATTTCGTGGGTTGGTCTATTTGTGGGACTCCTAGCAGTGGGAAAAAGGGCTGCCCCTAATGCTTTACCTGGCTTTTGAGAACCTATTTCTCATACTTGGTTGCCTTGCCCAGCCTTAATACAAGGGGAGGAGCTTAGTTAATCCTAACTCAACTTGATATACCATGCTTTGTTGATACCCATGTGAGTCCTACCTCTTTCTGAACAGAATCAGAGGAGGAAGAGGAGTGGATTGGGGCAGGGGAGCAGAGAGGAGGTGGGGGGAGAAAATGGTGGAGGGGGAAACTATGATTGGGATGTAAAATAAATGAATACATGTAATTAATAATAATTTTAAAAATACTAGTAGTTAACTGTGATGGTTTGTACCTGTAATATCAAATCTAGAGAATTCGAGGAAGGAGGATTATGAGTTTAAATTCAGCCTAGCCTGCAAAGCAAGTCTCATTCATGCCTGAGTGATACAATATAAGATCTTATCTCAAAGAGAAAAACAAAGAGAAGATGATAGAAGAAGCAACTAGCAATGAGCAAAACAATTTAGAGATCATGGAGTAAATTGAAAACAATTTGTAAGAACATATTAATATAAACATTAGTATTCAATTTTTTTAAATAAATGTATTTTTATAGTTGAAATAAGGATAATTTGAAGTTAAATGAAATAAAATCCTCTAACATGGAACTTAAAACAAGAGTTTAAAAATCCTATGGGAACCATAAAAAAATAAGAGAAAAGAGAAAATTTGTGTGACAAAAACAGACAGTATAGATGTGCCTGTATGAGGGTAAAGAATCCAGGCACTGTGGAAATATCATAAATTCACATGGGAAGAAAAGTGAATTAACATCTATCAAATCCATCAATAAGGTATCATAAACTCAAACAATATTAATAAAAGTTCTAGAAGAAATATCCTGGTAGGATATCTTAGCATAAACATTCTCTGTAATTAATAGATCAATCAAAAAGTATAGAGAGAATTTGAACTACACACTTAGCTAGATCGACCCAAGAGCCATCCTCTGGGCAGCACACACCCTAACCACAGAAAACACACATTTCCCAAGAACACACTTGGCTGTGAAGCAAGTTTCAACAAAGTTAGAATGATTGATATAATAAAAACCACAGTCATGGCCACAATGCACTTCACTCACAAATCAATACCAAAAGCTACACAGAGAAACCACATGTACTTGGAAATTAAGAAACACATTTAAAATAACTCAAGGGTCAAAAAGAAAACAATCATGGACACAGTAAAATGTTTATAGTATATCCATTTCTTAAAATCATAGGATGCAATCAACAAAACAAAGGAATACTCATGTGGAAAGGTTCGGTTTTAAGCCTGTGTTGAAAAAAGAAAACAGAAAAAAGGAACAAACAATAAAATACTTCAAATAAGAGTAGGAAGAAATGTAAAAAAAGTAAATGTTTTTTAAATATAAAAAACTTAATCAAGTGGAAAATGACAATACTTTAGGCTAGATGTGTATATGTGCTTCCAGGAAACACACACACACACACACACACACACACACATACACACACAGATATGTATTCTCATTTGCATCTGTGTATTCAGACACAGATGGCACATATGTGCATATTTGAAGTTGCACTGTCTGTGAGTTCCTTTTAGCCTTTTCATGTTTTTTTTTTGAGTTTTTAATCTTTCCCAGTGAGAAATGTGGCCATCATATCTTCCATATTATAATTGTTCAACCACAGTGTCTGGTAAGAAAGAATTCCCAAGTATAGTAAGAGTTTTATGTTATTCTTTTTTTCTTAGTCTCGTGGAATTTAGTAAATTCATTTTCTTGCCAAGCTTCTTTCTATGTGTAGCTTTGGAGCATGTCTTGGAACTCACTCTGTCACTTTGTTGACCAGGCTGGCTTGAAACTCACAAAGATCTACCTGCCTCTGTGCCCCAGGTGCTAGGATTAAAGGCATGGCCACCACTGCCTGGCAGAAAATCCCTGTCTTGGAAAAAAAAGAAGAAACAGGAGGAGGAGGAGGAGGAGGAGGAGGAGGAGGAGGAGGAGGAGGAG
>CABHPH010000177.1:22808-42489 GCA_902168325.1 Peromyscus nudipes
TTTGGCCTGGAGAAGCATTTTGGCCTGGAGAAGCATTTGGCCTGGTTAAGCATTCAGGCTTTCGAGAAGCACAGTTCAGCTGAGAGCCATTCTGGATGAAGACTCAGAGGCCTCCAATGTGAGGAAACAAGACCAGCTGAGGATCCGGCGAGGAGAGGTAGCTGTGGCTTATTCTGTCTCTCTGACCTTCCAGTGTTCACCCCAATAACTGGCTCAGGTTTGATTCATGCTACACCAAATCGAGCAAATGATTTGACTGAGCATAAAAGAAACTTAGATACTATATCAAAAGTGAAGACTGTACACCCTCTTGCTCAAAAACTTGTAAGAGCAAAATCTGAAATGTGAAAATATTTTCCTTACCACCTGGTCCCACCCACATTCCAATGAGGTCCAGGAGGTGAATACTGGGGGGAATTGCCCATTTTCCCCTTCAGTTTTCTTTTCTCCTAAGTTACAGGCCTGCCAAATGCTGCAACCTTCTAAGGAGAGTAGGGACTTTGGGGGAAAAGGGAATCAATACCATCTTTATCGTAGCCAGTTTTCATAAACAGCTTTATTTCCCCAATATTCATTTGAAAATCAACTGGAGAAGAATTCCTATTGGAATCAAAATGAAAATTAACCAATCAGAGAAAAAACTACTCTGCAGAAGTGTCCTCGGAGAAAAAGAACAAAGGCAGGGGCGATAAGAAATGAAGAGTGGCGAAGTGACGAGAAGCAGGGACAGAGGGGAAAGCCCTGAGAGGCTCCAGGTGGCCATGAAAGTACTAAAATGCCACTTCATCTGGCCTTCTTAGGTGGGAGACACCAGATATAAGTGTAAATGAGGAGAACCCCTTCCACCAGGAAAGCAATATTGTAATATGTGGTCCCTAGAGATGTAACCCCAAATAAAATTATACATGATCACCTTCTAAAGAGGGAACTGATAGACCAAAGAAATGATTCCCATCAGTTCAGCTTGGTGATTCAACAAGTTTAGTCAAATTTTTATAGGAATAAACTTGAGTCTTAGGGTGCTGTAACACCCCCCAGAAAATCCCAGTTCAGCCAGTTGACACCCACCTATGTAGTGGTGATTGGGGCTTGCATAGGGATAAGATCTGATAAGGCCATTTTCATATCCGGCCTAACGGCCTCATGAGGTCATTATGATGGCCATATTGAACCCAACGGATACAGATGTATAACATGGTCAGAAGCTGGAAACATCCACCCTTAAAATCAAATTTAGTTCTTAAAATTTGAAACGACAAAACCCAAATATATTGCTTAGGAATCCCTTGAAGTCACCAAGCTCCTCAAACTCCATCTTAGTATTCCTTTTGTCTTTCCACTTACATGAATCCTATGTACAGGGATCAACAAGGCCATAATCGTCCTTCTTTTCACCCCTCTTTTCCCTAGCCTGGAAAATCTCTCTCTGCTATTAACACGCAAAATGGAAAGAGAGAAGACCAGCCCCGCAGACATGAAGAAATCTGTGTAGAAAAATACATTCAGAAGCTTGCCTTCAAAGACATGAAAAATGTAGAGGAGAACGAAGGACCCTGTCTATACATAGGGTTAAATGTGTCTGACATCTCTGGTGACGGCAGTCAGGTGACTTGACACTGCTGATTATCTTTCCATGACCTGTGCTTTCAACAGTTCTCTATACTGAAGAGGACTAGAATTTGTCAACATTCTTGTGTCTCTACCAGTAGGAAAAGGACATAAAACCTAGATCTGAAGATGTTATAGGATATACTATAGGGAAAGGAACTGCACAGAAGACTAAAGGGCATTGCTAGGGTTCAGAGGAAAAAAAATCCTATTTGGTAAGTTTTCTTTGTATATGCACTGCTTGAAGAATGTTTGTTTCAAACAATTCCCTTCTGATCACCTTGAAGTCAAAAGCACCGTGTGTGTATGTGTGTGTGTGTGTGTGTGTGTGTGTGTGTGTGTGTGTGTGTGTGTGTGTATTCTCCTAATACATTGACCTTTTGCCAAGGGGCTACATCTCCCATGGTTATCAAGCATCGGCTACATGTTTTGGAATTGATTTCCTTTGCTTAAGCTTGGTTGTGTATTTCTTTAAACACACAGAAATCTTCAGCTTGATCTTCTGATCCTTATCAGTCACTTTAGCAAATCCTATGACTTGCTCATCACACTGACCCTGTGGCAGGACAATCAGCAGGGGTGAAATAACAATGCCAGTCTTCAGGTACCCATGCAGGGATGCATATTAGAAGGCTAGGTGTGCTGCTTAAGTAAAAGATCCAAGTGATATAAACCATCCTACAATCAAGTGGTTAATCCTAGGAACATTGCTGCACTGAAGATAAAGCTGCTAGCCTTTCTAAATTATCTCCTGTCATGTGAAAGACACCATGTCTGGTTCTAGAGAGTCCCACTATGTATAGATGGAGTTTGGGCTCTCTTTTGTAAGAATCACAGATTCTTTTTCCATTATGGCACACAACACTCAAACCTTGTATAGATAAAAGGCACAGATCCTTTTCTGCTAGCAGGGACTTGTACCAAAATAAAAAAAGTGCAACCATAAGTTGGAACTATAGAGGAAGGCTTACATATTACAAGTACTATGGTTATTGGGCATTTTGAAAAATTCTATGGGGCTGAAAAGAAGCATTCTTGGAGAAGTTAACGACTTCTTAAGTTGAGAGAACCCAGGAGTTCTACAGTCCAATGTAGAAAGTAGTTGTGGTGGACATTTAGCAGTCCTGTAAAGGGAGAGTAAGAAGTTGTCACAGTGAATTTAAAATTTGGTCAAAATGACACCTAGGAAATCTATTTTGGACCGTTCTCCTAAGGAAGTGACTGAGGTCTCGGGTGGATGGGTATGGGGGCAGGGCATGTAGATTGCAGGGTCTGCTGGGGGTTCTTGGTGAGGGGGGCCTTCCCGCGGGAGCCCTGCCTGCTGGCCGGCAGCTGGGGCAGAGTTGGGCAGGTGTTCCACCTAAACTTCAATTATAAACTCTTAACTACTTCCCAGGCATTTAAACTTGAATATCTAACGGACACTCCCATGGTCATCAATAAGTCCCCCATCTCCTCTCCCACCCCTGTTCCCAAAATCTTTCACACCTATATTGTCACAGAATCCATTTTAGCCTATGAAGTATACTGATCTTATCTCAATTTGATGTTTTCTTGGTTATTTTTTCATTTTTATGGTAAAACAGGTGATAAAACAACTAAGGATATGTTTACTTTTGTTTACAATTAAAAAATAGGTAGAGTCCTTCTTGGTGGGGAAGGCTTGGCATGAGGCAGCTGGTCATACTGGGTTCCTGTCAAGAAACATAGAATAAAAAAATGCTAGTGTTCAATTTAGTTATTCTTTTTTAGTTAGCATAAAACTCCAGTGTATCAATGGTGCCACGCACATTCATGGTGGGTGCTCTACTTTCAGCTAAGTCTTTCTGGAAACATCCTCACAGTCAGACCTACAGGTCTCTCCATGGTGGTTCTAGATCCAGTCAAGTTGACAATGACTATTAACCATCACAATTATCTATCTCCAATTTCCCCATGGCATGCATTGAAGTAACAATGGGGCAGTACATTGATGAACACGGAGATGCCAGGACTGGCTGCTCCACTACATGGTCCGGATGTGTGTTGTAGCAAGAGAAAACAGAACACAGACAGGTGGACCAACCTGTACCCTTTGATTTACAGTGAGGACTATTATGAGTTTTTATAACATGTCACCAGCTTGGCCTTGGTCAAGGGTATTAATCTTAGGTGACAGTCATGCATGATAAGCAGTTGTATATCTTATGTGTCCCCCATCTCATACTTGACAGGGCTTGAAATCTTGACCTGAGGTAAAAAACAAGTGACTTGTTTACTGGCCATTGAAGACCGATCTCTGCAGCATAGAGAACAAAAATCTTTCCACAATAGTTACTCCCATTAGTTAATTCACCACATTGGTTTTATATAATAAAAAGTACTTACTGTCCTTGCATAAGAAAGAAAATTTTAATATGAATTGGTTTTTACCAATTATTCAACTTTTCACAGGGACACTTTTTATTTTACATTATGGTGAACTAAAGCCTCAATATCTTTCTACTACTATTGTTAATTAACATCAAATGCATGGACAACAAACCTAGACATCATGTAGTAAAGATCTGGGGAGCTTCCCTTCTAAAATTATCAAGCTGAAGGACTAAAAACAATCTTGAAATTAGTCCTCCCTAAAATCCCATTTAAACATAAGGTAACTGGCAGTCAGTAAGGAACCACTCTGAGGAAAAGAGGAGGGATTTAAACACAAACTTCCCAACTACCGGAAGGTTCTTTATTGATCACCTTGTCTACATCTTATAGAGTCAACCACTTAAGTGTAATTATTTATTTACACGATCTTTGGCTTTACTTCAAAGTTGCTAGGTAAATCTGTGGTGAAAATGCGAATGTAGATTTAAAATCTGGAGAGAGAATTGTCTTCCAGTGTGATGTCTTTTTTTTTTTCTTTTTTTTTTTTGGTTTTTCAAGACAGGGTTTCTCTGTGTAGCTTTGCGCCTTTCCTGGAACTCGCTTGGTAGCCCAGGCTGGCCTCGAACTCACATAGATCCGACTGCCTCTGCCTCCCGAGTGCTGGGATTAAAGGCGTGGGCCACCACCGCCCGGCCAGTGTGATGTCTTTATACAGATATAAAACATAAATGTTGATAAACTGAGGGTAATGGAAAATTATGCATTCAACCTACAGAATATTCTACCAAAGTCTAGGAGAGATAGAATGTTTCAGAAAATGTGTTTAGGCAAATATGGCTAGAAATAGCTTTGAAAACTTACAAAAGCTCACAAGGAACTTGACACTTTGGAAAATGTCTTTCTGGGCTGAGAACATAGTTCCTTTGGTAAAGTTCATGCTATAAAACATAAAGGCCTGTGTTCAACCATCAGATCCCATATAAAAAAGCCTAGCATGTCAGAACACTCTTGTTAACCCACTTCTAGGGAAGAAGAGATGTATATATACCTGAGGTATGCTGCCAGCCAACCTAGCCCACTTGGTAACCTCTAGGCCAATGAGAAATTCTGCCTCATTAAAAACCAACAGACTGTTTATGAAGAACAATAATCATGGTTGACCACTGGGCTCCACAAACATGCACACAGTCTTGTATGCATTTGATACATGCATACACATTCATGCTTACACAAAAAAGAGTATACATTCTTGAAGAAAGGATCAGATACCCAACAAGACTTTGCTTTCATCTTAATGTTTCAAAATGTGCTGCAAGTCTGCTCTGCTTCTGCACACAAGTGTGAAAGATCTTTGAAAGTATTTTTGTCAGTAGATCTGTATCCTTCTCCAGATGTGACTTCCTTTCCCACATAAACTCTGTCTACTTAAAATCTCTTTCACTCATTTGTGTTGTGCAGAGATGAGCTACTAATGCCTGTTCTGGGACTGGCTAGTCCCCACGTGCCCATCTTCTGACACACTTCCTTGACCAATGGTTGGGAAGTAGGAGGAGGTATAGCAGATATGCACAAATAAAGAAGAGCAAGGCTATAAAAAAGGCCAGAGACCAATTATTCTCACTAGTCAACAAGGACAGAGTAGGCACTAATGAGGCTTCAGTTTCAACAGAGGGAGAATTTAGGTTAATTATTAGGAAAATTTTTCTAACTACTCGGACAGTTAGGACTCTAGAAAGAAGGTCCACAGGGAGCAAGCAAAATCACCTTCACTTAGACAAACTCCAGATAAGGTTGGCTCACGATTTATCAGGAAATGTTACAGAATGAAGCTAGCACCACCAAGTAATATAAAAGAAATTCTCTTGTTTGTGAGAATTATCTGATAAAGTGAGTCTGTCACTCCCAGACTGCCCAGCTTTAGTCTAGGCACATGGAATAGAAGAGAAAACAAAATCAGATTACTGCTTCTTGAAGTTACTGGAAACACTGACTTTTCACTTGGGCTGTCGGATATCCAATAATTAACTAGCAATAGAATAAATGGTTGTCATATATGCCTTTATCTAACCTCTGTCTGCTTTCTTTCTTCTTAACCCTGCATCTAGATATGTTGATCATTTAAACAAAATCCATGAAAACCCCCCTTTGAGGTGAACATCAAAGCTAATGTATTGCCTACCACCTGTTTCTATAAGGTTCTTTTCCAGATAGTCATAATGTTGCTTAGAAGTCTCCAGTCATCATCCTAAACCTGAGTTTCTGACTATACCAAGACTATACCTTTGTCTATACCAAGCTTCCATGTAATCACCTTGTATTTGGCAAAAAACAAATCTAATCACATTGTGCTATTTCAACCACAGAGACAAAAGAAATGTTTCTATCACATAGAAGGCTTCACTTTCCTCAACCTGAGATACAAGCCATCAGATTACCAAACATCCAAAGCTGCTGCTATGTGTGTTTCGTGCCTTTTTTGTTATTCCCTTACGTGATTCTGAAGCTGTTCTCAGTCTCCAAACGGTAGGACTTACGCACTAATCCCTCTGTTCTACCCACACAGGACTATATGGAGCAACGTACATTCCTAACTGTATCACCACTAGACTACTGTTATGTCAATGGCAGCAAGTGACCACTGAGTCATTAAGATTCCCTGAACTGGTTCTATGACCTGGGACTTTGGAAAAGATTTCAAGGATGAAATGGAGTCCACAATGAACAGAACAAATGAGTAAAAAGAACTAAACTGTTGGTGCTGAAAACATACATACCAGTAACACTATATGTACTCAACATGTTTAAATATAAATACATACGTCTTGCAATAACAAATGATGTAAAAAGAGACCACAAGCTTGAAGAAGAGTAGGGGTGGGTATGTGGGAAGGTTTGGAAGGAAGAAAGGGAAGGTAGAAATGTTATAATTAAAATAAAATCTCAAACAAAAAAGATATCTGTAAAATAAGATTAAACAGGGTAGCAAAACCAAAGCTATAAATAATCCTAGATGAACTGAAGAGGAATGAGCAGGGAAGGAAGGCAATCAGAGGAATCCCAGAGCTATAAGTAAGAAGAAACAGCCAACAACAAGCACTGAAGTGTAAGTGTGGTGGTATTGTGTTCCCCAAAATATTGTGCACCTTAATAAACTTATCTGGGATCAGAGACGGAACAGCCACAATATTAAACAGAGGTTAGGCAGTGGTAGCACACGCCTTTAATCCTAGCATTCCAGAGACAGAAATCCCTCTGGATCTCTGTGAGTTCAAGGCCTCATTGGAAATGGCCAGGCATGGTGACACATGCCTTTAGTCCCAGAAAGCAAGCCTTTAATCCCAGGGAGTAGTGGTAGAGAGCAGAAAGGTATATAAGGCGTGAGGACCAGAAACTAGAGGCATTTGGTCTGGTTAAGCATTTGGCCTGGTTAAGCTTTCAGGTATCTAGCAGCAGTTCAGCTGAGACCCATTCTGGATGAGGACACAGAGGCCTCCAGTCTGAGGAAACAAGACCAGCTGAGGATCTGGTGAGGTGAGATAGCTGTGGTTTATTCTGTCTCTCTGATCTTCCAGTGTTCACCCCAATACCTGGCTCCGGGTTAGTTTTATTAATAAGACTCTTTAAGATTCATGCTACATGTAAGTGTAAGCATAGTTGACATTTGTTTTTTTTGTATTTTTGTTATTATGTGCATATATGTATTTGTATATGCATACATACTCTTAAATATAACTAATTTCAGGGAGCATTGTGGAAAAGGTAGCAGAAAGACTGTAAGACCTAGTAGATCAGGGACTACTGTGAGATTGTGTGTCCTATTAATATCAAAAGCTACACCTGTCTCACTAACATGATCACCTAACCTAAGCATAACCTGAACATGGAGGATACAATGAACACATCAATTTGAATGGGGAATCCCATGAAGCCTCAATTATACAAAAAGAACTGTAGGAAACTGAATAAAGCTGGAAGCAGGGAGGTGGTTCTTCCCAGGGAAGAGCACACCAATTGGTTGTCCAGTGCCAAATGCTCGGCCGTGAAAAAGTACATATGAGTAACAAGTGTAGACTCTACTTGCTGACATTTTTTAAAAAAGGTAGACATCTTTGAATTCAGATTAAAACCTCTAAGTGGGAAAGTTATAGAAAATGAGCTCAAAAAAGCAAACCATGGGTATGTCTTCAGGATGTATAAGTCCTGGGAGGAATGTAGCTTCTATGCGTAGCATGAGAAACAACTGATCACATGAGATGTTCAACAGGATTATTGGATGTTGGGGTTAGAATAGACTGAAAAAGCCCCAAAGTGGAGACAAATGAGTAATGCTTGTAATGTTCAAGGCTGTCACACACATAAGAAGAAAGTAGCAGATGCTGAGACAGCTTCATAAAATAAAATTCAAAGAAATCAAATGATGGATATAAATTGAAAAGTTAGCCAGTGGAATTTGTTGCAGAGTCATGCATATATGCTTAGATATATGTGAAAAGAAAAGTCAAGAATGACATCATAAGTTCCACCCACTTTTCCTTCAAACTTTACAAAAATAAAATTCCATTTCTTAGAGCTTTATATGTGTGGGGGGGGATGTGGGTATAGGGCATGAAACTAGAAAGGAGACCATAAGAGTGAGAAAAACAGGCCCAAAGAGAGTGAAAGAAAACAAAGTGGCATTTATACACTACATGGAGCATGAAAACAAAATAAGAACGGTGTAGGTAGAAAATTATAAATCTGGGGCAGGATGATGGAGGAGACAAGTAGGAGAAGAAGATAGACAAAACAAAACACATATGAAAATATAATGGTTAAACACATCACTATGTATACTGACTTAAAAAAAATATATCATTGAGGCCTGGTATTGGGTAATCAGTGTTAGGGAGCTTTGTCTGGCATGTACATGGCCCTGGTTCAATCCTTAGTGCTTCAAAACATAAATATTATTATCATAGTGTACTCTGAATAAATGGTACCCAAAAATCAACTCTAAAATGTTATACTTAAAACCAATAGAAGAATTAAATGGAAACCCAAACATTAAGGAGAAGAGTAGTAAAACTTCATAGTAATGAATGAAAAGCTTCATCTCACTGTAAAAATACAACTAGATGAGATATTAGAGAAGGCCTGAGGTTCTAATGGATATTTTCAATGATCTAAATGTGATGAATATTTATGAGTAAACCAAGAAACAAGGGAGTATACATTCTTCATACTCTTAGAAACTACTCTTCATAAGAAGCCACATGTTGTGCAGGAAGCCATGAAATGCTGCAAGTTTGCTATTTCAGAACATAGATTTTGAGCAGAGCAGAATGAAGTCAGACATGAACTGGAATATATACATAGAAAACCACTGCTTGGCATTAGAAAGCATGTCATATACTTTCACCTGTTTTGACTTCTGCTGTTTCTCCCTACAAAGTTCCTTTCTCTGGCTTAAGAACATCTTTCTCAAAATTCATGCAATTGATCAAACTTCCTCTGTAGGAATTTCTCCAAATGACTATAAAATAACTAAAAGCCAAAAAAAAGAAAAAATATATAAAAATTTCTCCAAATAAGTAGAAAAGGATCTTTGTAACACCCACATGGCCTATTCATTTACTCCTTTTTAAAGACATGTCTAGAATTGGAAACTTTCTCTGTACAGAATGACACTGTTAGGTCGTCCCTCCCCTCACCTGACCTTAACTTGACACTCTCTTCCTCACACAACCTCTGTTATTACTAAGTACTTAAGCTTCAAGCATCTAGTCCCTGCTTTTTCCAACTCATTTGCTTAGTGCACATAAATAACGTTATGTGGTTGCATCTCAGTAGGAATGAACTTATTAAGCATGTACAAGACCCTGGTCTCTAACCCTAGCGTTGTAAATTAAGTAATTAAAATAAAAGTAAAATAAATTAATACATAGCTATGCTTTGTCCCTTCCTAATTTTGTCTGTTGTTATGGGCTATTGACCATGTATTATAAATACTCACAAACTAACGAATACGTTCCTAAATAGTTTGTGAGGACACAGAAGTGATGGAGACAAAGAAATCAGAAATCAAAGGAAAAGAAAAAATATAAATGATCATGAAAATAGCTTGTTAAATCTATGATGCATCTGACACAAAACTGAGAAAATTTAACTATCTCAATCTCAAATGTAGTGAATTAAGTGATTATATAAAAATGTTGGATTTCAAGGTAAACACATAAAATGATTAAAATATAAAAATAAGTATCTATTGAAACAGAAAACAAATGGAATATAGAAAAAGGAATAAGCCAACCCCTAGTTATTTCAAAGGATCAACACAAAAATAGATGTTTAGATAGACAATTTTCAAAGAAAATAATTGCTAAAACTGGAGCCTACTCTTAAAAATCTATAGAGGTGGTGGCGCACGCCTTTAATCCCAGCACTCAGGAGGCAGAGCCAGGTGGATCTCTGTGAGTTCGAGGCCAGCCTGGGCTACCAAGTGAGTTCCAGGAAAGGCGCAAAGCTACACAGAGAAACCCTGTCTCAAAAAAAAAACCAAAAAAAAATCTATAGAGAACAAAAGGGTAATAAAATACTGGAATGATATTTGCCAATAAACTTGATGATTTGAGTGAAATTGTAGAATGTATTTGAAAAATGACTGAATGAATAGAAAAAATTAATTTCCTGATATTTATCAATGAAATTCAATGTTTAAACCAAATATGACATAGTAATATATCTAAGCCCCATTACTTTTTCATTAGGGAACTATTGAAAACATTTATTTAAGGTAAACCTGTTTTGAAATATAGTATGAGAAAGTTCTCACCCATTTTAGGGTGGCAACACACACACAAAATTCCAATATATGTGAGAGATGTTAAGATAGATATATATAGAGAGAATAAACACTCCATAATAATAATGAAATGAGATATTTTTAGATTCTATGATAAGACAACTAAAGGAGATCAAGGGGATACAAATTGGAAAGGAAGAAGTCAAAGTACAGCTATTTGCAGATGATATGATAGTATACATAAGCGACCCCAAAAATTCTATCAGGAAATTCCTACAGCTGATAAACATGTAGCCCTTCTACATGCAAACAATAAATGGAATGAGAAAGAAATAAGGAAAACAGGTCATAGAGATCAAAAATGAGTGCTATATTTAAATACAATCTGAGGGTCAACAGTGTGGAGATTTTAAAGGCAGGAAACTGGTTTATGTTACCTGAGAAATAAATACAAGTAGAGAATAGTAGAGGCTCAAAAGTGCCATTTGTAAATCAAGAGATATGTTTAAAATGTATAAGTTCAAGCCTGGTGACATAGCTTAGATTGTAGTCTAATGACCTAAGTTCAATCCTTGAACCCCACATTGTGGAAGGGACCTATTTTTCCAAGTTGACTCTTGGCTTTTACCCATAAATCATGGCTTGTACACATGCCCCATAACAATAAGATGCAAACAAACATAAGTAAATAAGCAAATATATATCATTATTGACATTCAAAATCTAATACTCAAAGAAATGAAATCAAATCAGCTGGACAGGGACTTTGTAAGGCATATTAACTTCTTCATACTACCCAGAACACTCCAATATTGGTTCTGATTAACATGTGCAGAAAATACATAATTAGTTTCTGTTTAATGAGTACATACAGTACCAAAATGTTTGTCTCTGTGAGTTTCTTATATGATTTTGTTGGAGCAATGTAATATACATTTCAGTAAGAAAAGAATGCATGTTCTTACGCCAACATTGTTCTTATAAGAGAAACTAGGGTATCAAACATGGAAGGACTCTCATACACATAAAATATAACTTTAGAGTATAATATGAGAAATTCCAGAATGTGTTTGATAAATACCAAATAAATGCCAAAGAAGGAAAGGACTTCAAAAGTTCAAAGAAGTTCAAGTTCACTGTGCATGGGAGTAGCAAGCAAACACTGAATACAGCCGGTTGAAATAAGATGATTGAACTACTCTATGAAAAATGCTAACTGTACAGAGAAAACCGGCAGGAAGAGAAATGGTTGATGAAACAAATCCCACCTCGTCTTCTTAAGATGTTCCAGAGCGACAGGTCTGAAATGAAATATTGCAAATAAAACAGGGAAGGAAATGGAAATGGAAAAATAAGAATGTGATCCAGACTGTTGATAATATGAGTAGATGAGTAATAGTTTGTTTTCTTCAAAGTGTCCCCAGAATTGTTAAATCTCAATGATATCAATCATGATTTGTCATCAAAAGGAAAGTAGACAAGCACTATGCAAAGTTGTAACCCCTGAGGTCATGAATGATTGTGGGAATGCTATGGTCCTACCTTTGTGAGGGTTTATTTTTTATTTAATTCATATTATGTACTTATTTTTGTTCATTTTGCTTACCTTAAAAGAGGCAATTCTGTTACAGAACTCCCTGAACCAATTTCCATTACATTATCTTCTTTTCTCTAAATTAACTTAAAAACTGCTAGATATTTTAAATGTTTTTCTTTGTACTCTTCACACCTTCAAATAGAAATGGAGTTGCTTGATAGGCATATCTGTGATTCCTGTACTGAGTCTTGATAGCAGAGGGGCCGTAAATATAGTGTAGGCTGGTTCATCTTATGCTGTAAGCAAGTTTTGTGGCTCAAGGCAATTGTTTTCCTATAGGAAATACTTAGATTTCAGGGTAAGATGGTATATTAGGAGCTCCCTCAGTGTGACACAGTAAAGGATTGTATTCAGGGCCAGAAAGAAAATGCTACATTCAATATCTATCTATCTATCTATCTATCTATCTATCTATCTATCTATCTATCTGTGTCTGTCTGTCTGTCCATCCGTCCATCCATCCATTCATCCATCTATCTATCCATCTACCTCTACCTCACTCCATAGAGATAGAGAAGGAGAGGAGAGGAGAGAGAGATAGAGCATTATTAGCTGTTTACTAGTAGTATGAATACCCCTTCTTGGGCCAGATTAAAATGCATCAGTCTTGGAGACTCAGTCCACAAAACCAGCACACACCAGGCAGATGTTCCACCATTGAACACCATCAGCCTCCAAATTTATGTCTCCTTATTGAACTCATTTTGGTCATACACAACCCAGTAAATGCATTGTGATGTTTGTCATTCTAGTTAGATACTTACTGCTTTGAGAGAAAAGACAGCCCCCCCACACACACTGTATGTGTTTCACTTCTCCAAGACATTGCCCAAGCCTGTGTACAGAACAGCTGCTCAAAACATCTTTGTTGAATTGACAGAATTAAACTGGAGTCAAGAAAGTTCTACACAGGAGGAGGTCTTAACAAATAAAGAAGCTGAGCAGCAGCTGTTGGAAGTTATAACGTTAGCATCGATCTGAAGGTTGTTTGGAAGCCTCTTTCATTTTATTGCTAATGGCATTAGGGGCTCTGCAGCAGATAACAGGCGCTGACATCAAGACCTTAATCCAGGCAGTCTGCAGAAGCCTTGACCCTCTAGGATCGCAGACATTGATCAGCACAGAGAGGGTGGAGGGTCAGAGATTGAGAGCCATCAAGTCATACAGAACTGAAAAACACAAAGCTGCTGACCCTCTACCTTGGGGAGAGCTGTATTCAGTCAAACTTCTGAAAAGACATATGCAGAGGGGGCTGTGGAAGAGATACATCAACACCCTGGATCATCTCTTGCAATTTAACGAGACCTAGAGTGTCTCCAGTATCCAGCCAGCCCTAACATGAGGGAAGCAGAATAGATGCTCTAATACTACATCAAATCCTTCCATGCATATCCAGTTCTTGTTTTCACAGCCCTGGTGTAGAAAATAAACCATTGAATTTTAACTTTTAAAATGTCAAGCAATTGGGATTAAAGTAGCGATCATGAGAAATTGTCTGTGGCCAAGATTCATCCTGAGAGTTGTCTTAACAGATTCCACATTGTCTGAATTCAGTGGTCTTTCCATGGTAGCTCTCTTTCTGAGTTAGAGAAGTTCAGAGTAGAATGAAGTTTCTTTATGCTATTTCATTTGAGACCCATGTGTTACTAATTGTGATTTTCTTTGGCATAGTCTCACACCCATAGTAAATCTGAAAATCCTTCCTTTTAAGTTGCTAAGATAATAGAGTACACAGGTTGAGAAATTATTCTCAGAGAGAGAGTGTCACTCATAATGATTATGTCTAAGAAACCAAGAGCATGGAGAAAGTAGAAACCTAACAACGCTGAATGGCCATTGCACTTATTGCAGGGAATGATTATTTGCATAATTGCAATAAATTATAGAATAAGTAAAAATCTACATGAAATTTAACTTCTTTCACCAAGCTGTGGGTACTTACTTTGATGTCATAAAAAATAGTCACAAAGTTTCACTGCACTTTTTTTCTTTTTTTTTTCTTTTTTTTTTTTTTTTTTTTTCGAGACAGGGTTTCTCTGTGTATCTTTGTGCCTTTCCTTGATTTCACTTGGTAGCCCAGGCTGGCCTCGAACTCACAGAGATCCGCCTGCCTCTGCCTCCCGAGTGTGGGATTAAAGGCGAGCGCCACCACCGCCTGGCTTCACTACACTTTTATATAAACCTTCTCTACTGTATTCTGTCTCTCTCCCTCTCTACTTTCTCTCTGTCACACACACACACACACACACACAGAGAGAGAGAGAGAGAGAGAGAGAGAGAGAGAGAGAGAGAGACTGTGTGTATTTATAATATTTGCATTAGATTGTTACACTTATTAAATGAGATTATATTGAAGGCAGAGAAGAAACAACTTTAGTTATGGGTTTAATAAACTATATCACAAAAGTGGCAGGTTTAGGCAAGGCTTGTTATATACATGTGTGTACATAAAGTTTTACAAAAAGTAAATTAACCAGAATACTCTTTTTTTTAAATCAATTTGAACCATGCTCAGTACAAAAGAAAACAAACCCTTTCGAACTGTGATGTTCTGGGGATAACAGTCAATATGGCATAAATACAATGTAAAACAAGTTCTAGAGTTGACCCAACCACATTAACCACTTTGCTAAATGAGAATCATCCAATTTCTTTAAATAAGACAGAAATGGTATAAATTTAATACAAAAGCAAGGCTTACTAAGTAATCCTTTTGAGAAACCCAAATTAATTATAAAGACACAGAAGGCTAAATGAGTCAGACAAAGTTGACCCCAAATCAAGAAATAATACTCAGCAAAGGACATTTTATGATAAAGAAATCAGCTCAAGAAAGACCTGACAGTCACAAATATATATGATTTTGGTAACATTTTCTCAAAATATGCTATGGTTACCTGTAGAAGCCCTGCACAAGATAAAGCCAGGCAAAACTTCAGCATAGAATGGAGGGCATAACAATGCTCTGCCTCTAGATGAGGATTTATTAGAAGTTAATGGCACTTGGAGAATGGTCATGTTTTCTTTGTGAGTGAGGGATCTGGTCCACAGATGGGCTTCCATGCTTCAGTAGGTGACTCTACATCCATGTAATATGGGCAGCACAAGTTGGACACAGAGAGAAGAGAAAAAGGAGGTGGGGGAGATGGAGTTGAGAGTGGGACACAATGGGTACCTGTGAAGGAAGGAAGAAAGGAGGGGTAGATATGACCAAAACAAACGGCATACACATATGGTATTCTCAAAGTATTAAAAGAAATAAAAATAGGCATTCACTAATAACTTTTCCACAAATATTCAAGGTATCATTATTTTAATACTCATAATACATCCAATGCAACAAACAATAAAACTACTTGTTAATTAATCAATGACATTTAAACTATGTCATAGTCATATAATGAAATATTATTTGGCAATAAAAAACTCATGATTTAATGATACATAATACAATATGGATAGGATTGAAAATATTTGCTGTGTGAAAATATTTTCATAAAATAATGAATATGAAACACTTTGGATCATATGGAATTGCAGGAATAGGCTATGTCAACAGAGGCAGAAAATAGAGTAGCACCTGCCTATGGCTGGAGATGAAGCAAGAGGAAATGGTGACTCACTGTTTGGAAATGAAGTGTGTGTGTGTGTGTGTGTGTGTGTGTGTGTGTGTGTGTGTGTGTGCGCGCGCGTGCGTGCGTGCGTGTGTGTAGATGGTTAGGAAGTGAGAGGTGCATGCATGCTGATGTGCAAGTGTGAGCACAAATACACACACAGGTGGAGGCCATAGCAGGACATCAGGTATCTCTACCTTATGTCCTTAAGACTGGCTCTCTCACTGGACCAGAAGCTACAATTTTGAACTACATAGGCTGGCAAGAGAACTATCAGGATATGCCTGACTCTGCCCCACAATACTGGGGTTATAGAATGTGTAACCACGTTCATGTTTTTATGTGAGTGGTCAGTATTCAAACCTATATCTTGGTGCTTACTGAGCAAAAACATTTACCCGCTACACCATTTCCCTTGTTCCTAATAAAATTTTTAAATAGGAGATTGTTTGAGATTATTACAAAGTCCTTGAACACTAAAAGTCAATAAATTATACACTCTAAATGGGTAAATTGGAGTATATGAACATAATTTTAAAACATATTTAAACTTCATCATGTTATATATTAAAAATAAAAATATAAAACCACATGAGAAAATACAACATAATAGCATTATAAGGTATAAAAAATTAGAAATATAGTTGAAAATTACACATAAGGCTTACCACTAAAGTACTGTAGCTATGAGAATAAGTAAAGAAGAAATTATACATGCCCACTGGAATACTTGACATTCTTAAGATCCTAACTCAGTTGAAAAATAATTGTATAGTTGATTCAATCTCAGTAATAGTCATTTATTAAAGGGGGTAAATTGACTCTAATTTCTATGACTAGGTTAGCAAATAAATTGAAAGATTGTGAGACTTATAGTTATTATACAATAAAACTTAGAGAAACATAGTGATATGAGATAATAAATTTTGAAAGCTCAGGTTAGACCATCCTGAGATAGAAATACATGTCCACAGACCATTAATTTCACACAGGCTATGATGGTGAGATGGTAAGTTGGGTCACTCACAGGCAGAGAGGCACTCTATCCCAGTTGTACTGTGAAAGCCTTGACAACTGAACTTGGATTAAATTCAGTGTCCACAGAGACCAGGTTGGAAATGTTAGATGAAACATGACCAACTTGATTATCTGCTTTAAAAAGTATATCAAGATTTTCTATAGAACAGAAATAAGGGTGATAGTTCCATACTATAAGACTTGATTATCAGAATTTTTCTGTAGGCACTTTAAAACTTAGTGGAAAAACAGTCAGCACATGACAATGTAGAGCAAGCACAGACTTTGGAGATATAATATCAAGTATATATTATAAAATATTTTAGTAAGCACACACTAATATTGAAATAAACAGAAAAGTATGACAACAAAATCTCAGATGAAATGAAGAGCAAAATGAAACTTTTCAACCAGAAATTATAACAAAAGCATATTGAACAATAAAAACATGTGGATGAGCTCAATAAATAAATGAATGTTATGGGGCACTTAAAATTCCAATAGGAATGATCAAGTATTGGCAACGGACATAAAAACAGCTTCAAAAAAACTAACCAAGGTAGTGGTGGCTCAGCAGTTAAGCGTGCTAATAGTTCCTTCAGAGGACAAAGATTCCAATTCAGACATCACCCATAGCTCTAGCTCCAGGGGACCTGAAAATCTCTCCTGCCTTCTTAGGACACCAGGCATGCATGTGGTACACAAATATACATAAAGGCAAAACATTCAGATGTGAGATAAAATAAATAAATCTTAAATCAATATACAATAAAAATGAGCCAGGAACTGGATCTTTGGAGGTACAACAAGTGGATCCAGAAAATGTATTTGAAGTAATTTTGGCAGAAAATTCCAAAAACTGTCAAGAGACAAAAAATTATAGACCTGCAGAGCCAGTACAACTGAATCAGCCAATTACAACACCATGGAAGTCAGAGTGGAGCCTATGGACTGATAAGCTTTGCATTTTTATATTGCATTTGTATCTATATGACTATGAGCATTGTGTAGCAAAATATTATTTTAAGATGTGTTACTTTTGTTTATGTTGCATTTGTTTAACTCTGTGAAGCTGTGTCCCTGTGCCTGTGTAAAACATCTGATGGTTTAATAAAGAACTAGCCAATAGCAAGGCAGGAGAGAGTATATATAGAGAGGGAGAAATCTGGGAGGAGAGACTGAGGAGCCAGAGAAGGGGAGGACATCATGGGCCAGCCACTCAGCTACACAACCAGCAAGCCAGGGAGTAAGAGTAAAATACAGAAGTAAGAGAACAGGAAAAGCCCAGAGACAAAAGGTAGATGGGATAATTTAAGTGAAGGAAAGCTGGAAAGAAACTAAGCCAAGCTAAGGCTGGGCATTGATAGTTAAGAATAAGCCTCCATGTGTGATTTATTTGGGAACTGGGTGGCAGCCCCCTTAAAAAAGAGCCAAAAGAACAAATAACAACAACATTGCACCTGTGTATTACAAAATCTTTAACACTCATTAAATCAAATCTAAGAAATTTAGTGAGAGATATAAAACACGAAATATTATTCCAAGTATAGTTCAAATACTCCCAAGAAAACAGAAACAAGAAACTTGGGGGGAAACACTGAACCAAGTAAAAGAAACAGGAAGAAAAAAATACTTAAATCTAAATATTTTAATAAATATACTATTGTAAATTTAATAAATATACTAAATGTAAATTATCTAAGTGTACAAAAACAAAAATCAGTGGATTGATACACATATCTGTAATCCAACTTGAGATCATGCCTACATTATTACAAGAAACTCACTTGAAATACAATATAAGTAATCAAAATAAAATGGCAGATAACAAATTACATATAAATGAACATACACACAAATATACAGAGAGAGATAGTGTAAACTAACAAAAATAAATATCAGAAGCAAAAAGGACATTGTTTAATAATGGCAAAAGCACATAACAATGGTGAATGCCTGTGCACGTATCAGGAGAGCTTCAAATTACATAAATTAATATATAAAAAATATGGATCACTCTCAGCAACAAAGAAAACTAGTAAAAACAGTGCAGATATAAATAACATCACCATCTAATGGACACTAAAACAACAATCAATTGATCAATATAGTATATATGGAACAGTCACCATAATTCATTGTGTCCTGAATCATTTAAGAAGCCTTAGAAAACTTAACAATATTGAGCTCATTGAAAACTATCTTTTTTTCAAAACAAAATAAAATTTCAAGTCAATGTCAGAGAGTTAAGATTAAGTTAAATTCCAAGTAAGTGGAAATTAAATATTATGATCATAAATTGTCAATGATTCAAGGAAAAATAGTAATGTAAACAACATTGAAAAAACAACACATCAACATTAGTTTGATGCAGCTGAATACAGCCTGGGGGGCTTTTAGGACATCGGGTGCTCTCATTAGGTGACAAGGGCCCAAGATAGACATGGTGACACTTACTTGAAATCCAAGCATTCTGTAAGCTGAGGCAGGAGAAGAGTTCCAGCTTGGCTTCATAGTCCGATGGCAGAGGAGAGGGCATGGAGAATAAGGAGAGGAGGAGGAGAAAGAGGAGAGTAAGGAGTAAGGGGAAGAGAAATTGGGGAGGAGGGGAAGGAAGAAGATAAGAGAGAGAATGGATGGATATTATCAATACTAGGAAGGAAAGAGAAACATTGCTAAAGAGTATCCTTTAATGAAAGGCTAGCTAGA
>CABHPH010000178.1:2569-29486 GCA_902168325.1 Peromyscus nudipes
TCTCTCTCTCTCTCTCTCTCTCTCTCTCTCTCTCTCTCTCTCTCTCTTTCTCAAGACAAGGTTTCTCCTGTAGTTTTGGAGCCTGTCTTGGAACTCACTCTGTAGACCAGGCTGGCCTCGAACTCACAGAGATCCACCTGCCTCTGCCTCCCAAGGAGTGCTGGGATTAAAGGTGTGTACCACAACCACCTGGTTAGCATTAGGCTACATTTCAAATCCCATTACATGATAGGGTTCTAAATGCAATAGCTGCCACTGCTGACTCTTAAATTCCTCTCACTCTGTCTGTCTTTATGTGTCTGTCCTGCCTTTCCCAGTAGACCAGTGCCTCAGAACACCCAGGCAATTAAGATGGAAAAGACCTAGGGCTAGGGAGATGACTCTTGGTAAAGTGCTTGCCTTGTAAGCCTGAGAATCTGAGTTCAACTCTAAGAATGCACCCAGAAAAGCCTGGTACTGTAGCACTTGCTTACACTCACAGCATTTGGAAGGCAGAGACAGGTGGGACCCTAAAGCCACTGGGTTAAACCTAAACAGTGAGATCTTGGCCAATGAGATATCCTGTATCAAAACCCAAGGTGGATAGCTCCAGAGTTCCGGCATCCTAGGCTTGACCTTCCACATGGCCCTGTACACGCATGAACATATACACAAAGAGATGGGCAAGATTATCTAGTGGTGTGGTTCAAATGGAACATTCTATATTCTGGCCACTAGGCTTACCATTTACTTAACCTTCTCTCTGAATGCACTCACTGGTGAAATGTTACATACCAGAGCCCAGCCTGCCCTCATGCAGATTTCATGCGTTAGTGTTTGTCAAGCGCCTGGATCAGCTCCTGGCACTGTATTATTGCGTTTGTTGAATGAACTTGAGTTTATTGCTCATATGATTATAAAGATGTAACTACATACATGTTAGCTGACTTTTCCAAACTTGTTTATTCCTATTAAGTACAAAAAAAAAAGGGGTGATTGCAACAGGGGATGACACATGTAAATTAACTAGTATGGGTCCTGACCCAGTAAACGATAAATGATATGTGAACAAAGGGATACATTGCAATTAGAGAATCCAGTCCCTTTTTTTGTCTTGAAATGTTCACTTTGTACTAGAATATATCTAATTTTGGATTATTTCATGCATTTATTAGACTTATCTATTTTTCTCTCTTAAGGAAGCATTAGTTCTCTAGTGTTCAAATGTAATTACATGGGAAGGACAGTTGTGCCCAAATGAGACAGAATAATTTAGACAAGATTTGATAATAGCTTTCTCCATAATTCTTTTTTAAAAAAATCTGTTGCCGGAAAAAAAAATACAGGCCAAAGTGTAAGTCTAACAGAAACTGTGTAATTAGCAATTATTTAAATGGATTACGTTTCCAAGAAACTTTCTGTAATGGAACAAACAGTAGCCTGCCTGTTAAAATTATACACTTCATGTTGAAAATTAGGGCCAGAGAACATAGAGGAGTTCTCACTGGCTTGTATTGTCAAATCACGGCCCGATTCAGAGTCAAGGTTCTCCCTAGCTTTAGATGAAATTTATATAAATGTAATTCCCCTTCAAACTCTTGCACTGCTGGCTAGAGTTGGGAAAGAAACTTGATGCTCATTATGTTATCTTGCAGCCAGATTAAAATTATAAATTAAATTTTAAAAAATAATCTTTAAAATATTAGATCTCCTTTGCTTGGGTCTGTAAGCCTTAGAAGCTAAGACAGAGGAACATACACACACACACACACACACACACACACACACACACACACACACACACACAGAGTTGTATTCACACATGCACACGCAGAGAGAGGGAGGGGATACATTTAAAGAGAAAGTTAAATAATAATCTTTTCTCCCATCTTTAGTCTTATTTTTCTGAAATAATGAATATTACTGTTGGAGCCCACCTAGGTTTCCTGGTGGCTTTATCCAGCAGGTCTGCATAAAGAGGATGATTAGACCACAGGCCTGAGTATCAGGGGTTTGGAAGGGTCTACACTTGGCTGTATTGAGCAAGGGGGAGGTCTTTTGCTCTTCCTCTTGGCATTGTGATTAAAAAACAAAACAAAAAACAACAAAAAAAAAACTTTGGAATAAAGTTCCAGGGCTAGTGGGTTGAGATCCAGGCCCTCCCGAGGCTATCCTGTGTTTCTGTCTTTCCTCTCCTTGTCTAGGTATCTCTTTCTAGCTAATATTTCTTACTTCTCCCTACTCAAGAGTACCCTGGGTCATAAAAGTGGCAGCTGGCCCACCACACATTACCCAGTGTGTTTTCTTTTAAATTTGTTATTTATTGATTTATTCGTTTTGTATGGAGGGGCCGTTTTACCTCAATATATATCTGTGTACAGCCATGTGTCTGCCTACTGCTGGAGAGGGTCAGAAGAGGAGGTCAGCTCCTTGGGACTGGCATTAACAGACAATCAAAAGCTACCATGTGGTTGCTGGGATTTGAACTTTGGTCCTCTGGAAGAGTAGTCAGTGCTCTTAAGTGCTGAGCCATTTCTCCAGCTCATGTTTTCTTTTTGAAATATTGTAACTATCATCTGCATTTTGCTTTTGTTGTTATTGTTATCAGTATCTCTTAGTTCCCTTTCAGTTTAGAACTATAGCTCACATGCTCTGCTCATACAGGATACTGTATTTGAAGAGAAGCATCATTTTTTAAGTAAAGATGCATCAGGATTGTTCGCTGAGACACTGAGGCTGTATCTGGTTTTTATTACATTTTTTTGTTATCACAAAGAATGTACCAATAAACAAGCACATGTTACAACATTTGCAAAATCTTAAAATGAGATTTCTTCAATGTTTAGCTATTTTAGGGTAATTTCAGACTGCTACCACATCTCTCAAAGAGATTAGAAGAAATGAATGATCCGTATGGACAGGAAACTTTGGTGATAACAATAAAAGAACGTATAAATCAAAGGTAAGTCATTTATGTCAAAAGTGTTCCAATTCACTTCTGCAATGTAGGGCTTACTCTGCGTAACCTCCATAAATCATTTCTGGATCTGTCAAAAGAGACGCAAAGTGCCCATACTCATTTGAAATCCTTGGGGTGTGTACTGGCTGGTTTTGTGTGTCAGCTTGACACAAGCTAGAGTCATCAGAGAGGAAGGAGCTTCAGCTGAAGAAATGCCTCCGTGAGATCCAGCTGTAAGGCATTTTCTCATTAGCGAACAATGGGGGAGGGCCCAGCCCATGGTGGGTGGTGCCTTCCCTGGACTGGTGGTCTTGGGTTCTACAAGAAAGCAGGCTGAAAAAGCCATGATGAGCAAGCCAGTAAGCAGCACCCCTCCATGGCCTTGGCACCAGCTCCTGTCTCCAGATTCTACCCTGTTTGAGTTCCTGTCCTGGCTTCCTTCAGTGTTGAACAGCAATGCTGAAATGGAAGTCAAATAAACCCTTTCCTCTCCAATCTACCTTTTGGTCATGGTGTTTTGTAGCAGTAATAGAAACCCTAACTAAGATAGGGTGTTTCTCAAAGTGTGGTCCCTAGAAACACACCAGTAGGGTGCCTGTGTGTTTTTATTGTACGGATTTCATTGCCCTACCCCCCAGGAGACTTTCATTCAATATACTCAGTAGGGCCCAGGTCAATTCCCTCCTCAGCAAGAATTCCCAGATGATGAAAATCCCTGAGTAGGCTCTGCTGACTCCCCATGGGAGGCCTTAACCTTGTCAGAGGAGGGAATGAGGGGTGGGTTGGGAGGAGAAAGCTGGGGGTGCTGGAGGAAGGAAGAGAGGGGCATCTGTGGTTGGTGTGTAAAATGAATAAAAATTTTTAAAAATTAAAAATTAAAAAAAGAAAATCCCTGAGTAAACCTACTCACCTCCTATTTATGACAGAGATGGGTAGTTGTGCAGATGATTAAAAAAATAATTTAAGAATAGTTTTCCAATGAGTATAATCCATGAAAAGGAGAATATGTCTCTATGATATTTTATGAGATTCAAGTTTCAGGTTACTGTGGCATAACTGTGCCCATTCATGCCACCTAGTTTCAGGGTTTCAACAACATCTCAGGAACAGAGAATATCATCCTCTATCTCTCTCTCTTTTAAAGTGTGTGTATGTGTGTGTGTATGTGTGTGTGTGTGTACATGTGTGTGTACGTGTGTGTGTATGTGTGTGTGTGTGTGTGTAGATGTGTGTGTATGTGTGTGTGTGTATGTGTGTGTGTGTGTATGTGTGTGTGTGTGTGTGTGTGTGTGTGTGTGCATATGTGTGTGGATGTCAGAGGACAACCTGCAGGAGTCAGTTTTCTTCATCCACCATATGAGTCCCAGGCGTCAAACTGAGGTGGCCAGGCTTTTCAGCAAACACTGTACTCACTGAGCCATCATTCCGGCCTCCCCTTTTCCTACTCTTGACAGTACCATGGACACAGAACTTCCTTATCTCAGAAAGCAGCAGTATAATGAGTGCTGACCACGTGTAGTTGGGTTGCCAGGGTCCACTGAGTGTGGCAGGGACTCAACTCTACTTTGACTAACATTGTATGAATGAGGATACTTTTGATTTTCATAGTATGATCCCCACATATTTATGAACTCAGAAGTTAATTCAAATATTAAAAACAAAGAATGCTCCCTATCTGGGCCGAACAACTAAAGACTACAGGCCACTGGGTATAATCTGTACTGTAGTATTTTTTATTTCTACATTAAGTCATCTTAATTCCAAACCTTTACTGTGACTCACTAGATGGAAACATCTAACCAGAATCAGGGCTATCCTGTGAACTGATGCCAAGCTTTGCAATCATCTTTGGTTGATGAGAGCTCTAAAGTTACTTTCAGAAGTTTTCTCACCTGGAAGACACTTAGGGCATCACCAAGGCTAATAGCCTCCTCGTGTTTGTCATAAAACATGCCTGCTTCCTATTATTGTCGACAGTCTTGCTGGGACCCATAACACTGATAAGTGCTCTCTGTTAACTTAAAAGCATATTTTTGTAGCTTTTCCAGGAATATCTTGATGTTTTTAATGGAACTATAATCCATTTCCTTATTTAATCTTCAATCATATAATGCTTGTTTATTGAATATAGTGGTTCATGCACATTTACTAGTGGTCACAGAATAAAACATCTTTTTAAAATTTGAAAACATTTTGGAGAAGAATGCACATACAAAAATTTTTTTAAATGCCACTTGTTTATTTGGAGTGTAAAATACAATGTTTAGAGTACTGCAATCCTGGGTGATATATCACTGTAATAAAATACTTTTAAAAATTAATCATTCTGACAATCTGAAAAGGTATTTAAGTTATTCAGGGATCTTACTGAAAATTAAACTAAAGAACCTTCAGATCTCATAAGAAATTTTTTTTTAATAAACAATGTTCTATATTTTCCATGAACATCTATTTAGAAAAACAGTACTTTGGGTGGAAATTTTAAATCAATCATAATTTATTACTCAAATTTGACATTTATGTGTTCTCGTTAGAGTTCATGGACTCTGCACAGAATAGGCATTATATTGAATATTTTCACTTCTTTAATATATAGTGTCATAAATAAGGAACAAGTTGTCTTTAGAGATCTGCCTGGGAGTGGAGAGTGTGAGAAACATGGCACATTGGCACTCAGAAGCAATTCTCCAAAGGACACAGCTGCATTAAATGCTTAGATGGAAGCAAAAACAGGGTTGTGAATTAAGAACTGTAGAACTTCACAAAAGATCAATTTTAATAAACATTGCAAAGACTGTGTACAATGTAGGATTCTCAATTAGACTGTTACACGCAAAAGACATTACTGGGAGACCAGTGAAACTAGACTCTTGAGCTAACTTTAATATTCCAACACAGCTTCCTTAGCGTTTACAAAGGCATCCAAGGAATGTGAGATGTGAGGAGGAAACTGAGATAAGACATGTGTGGGAATTCTCCTTTTGCTACCTTTCTGTAATTCTAAAATCATCCCTAGTTTGAAGGTATATTTGTAATATACTTTGTGCCTTTGAAGCATTGAACACCACAGGGTGAGCTAATTAAATTAACATGTCATTAAGTGTTTTTTTGCTCACGTACGGATATTTGAACACAATTTACTTATTTAGATCTTTCCTTCAGTTGATAACCCTGCATTCAGAATTTAGAAGGACAAAACTACATGTGGAATTTAAGTTTGCAAATGTTCTGTTGATGTTTAAAGCCAGACCTACTGGTGTCTGTTGCAGGATATTTGATCATGCTGTGAACCCCCGAGATTGTGTTATTTACTGGAAAAACCTGTTTCTAGTTGTGGTGTGGCTCAGCCCTAGCACACACCTCTAATCCAAGAGCTTTCTGCTTGAATATTGTAAACAGGATTAAATAAAGTCAACCACAGGTCAAGAGGCAGAGCAAGCAACCAGTCGATAGGAAGTGAACATAATGATTAATAAAAAAACCAGAGAGTAAGAGGGGGTCAGGAGGATGGAGAGAGAGAGAGAGGTGCACAGGAAGTAGAGGGAAGGACATTGAGTTTGAGGAGTCTTGTTTGAGATAGCATGGGAGAAAGAGGAGTTTCTGAGACATCGGCTGAGGAGGAGGAAGGTCATCTGGGTGCTTTCTCTGCCTCTCTGAGCTAGCAGGCTTTCACCCCAGCATCTGGCTCCTGAGTCTTTATTGGTAAGATTGAGATTTTGTTAAAAACAATAGGTATATGCCTGTGACCCCAGCACTCAAGCTGAGCAAGAGGCTAGTGGGTTTGAGGCCAGCCCACACTGTATCATGGCAGGACTGTCTTTAAAATTTTCAAGTATTTAAACATTTTGTTTAAAATATTTAGGAATTCAGCCGCTGTAGTAGCACTCAACCATGATCCTAGTACTGGAAGCCTGAAGCAGTATGATCAGGAGATCAAGGCTAGCCTTAGCTGCATAGTAAGTCCAAGATATCCTGGGCTCCATGAGAAGCTGTGACAAAACACAAACTAGAAACATATATATATATATATATATATATATATTTTATATATTATATATGTGTCTGTATGTCTATATATAGATTCATATTCTTTTTAACACACTTTATTTAAAAAGACACAGGTCTTTCCTTAGTTATAAGTGAAAAATTTAGAACTTTTGTTCTTATGTGCTTTTGTTATTTTTAAATGTCCATTTATGCCCCTGAGGTATGTCTTTTACGATCACCTATGCCTCATCTCCAGAAGCAGACATGTGCCCCTTCAACCTCAACACCAGTGTGAATCCTTTGGGCCAGGTTCTCACAAATGGAAACCTTTAGAAAGGTGGTGATGGCTTTGTGTGAACATGCCAGAACCAAGCTCCTTCCTGGGAATGGAAGAGATCCTCGTGTGCAGGAAGCCTGGGATGAACTCATCCACAGATCTCCACTGGGTGTCCACATGGTTTTGGTCCGCTTGGAAAATGTATGCCAACTATCAGTATCCTTCGGGGATCCACTCCAGAGACATTGAGAACTTAACTATGGAGGAAGTCTGAGAACTAGGCAAGTGTAACTCTTCTCCTTTCATAATTAAAATGAACATGGGGACATTTGCTTTGAAGGTTCCAGAAATTTTGATGTATACACAAAGAGTTGCATTAATGAATAGCACCAGCTGTGGACTGCAAATTCTGCAGATGGTAGAAAGAAAAACAGTGTTGTGGCCAGGGATTCAGAGATGGGATACTCTTTCCTTGATGAGTTCAGTCATTAATTTTTTCTTTGGGTTTTAACCTTCAATGTTCTTGGCACTGTACCAGCATTCATTGTTCTGAGAAGCCATGAAAGGCACGTCAGATTATAATTTCTTGGTACACTTAATTTGTCACCATAAAGAGCAAAGCAAACCTGAGTCAGCAGGAGCAATTTTAGTGAAACAAAAAAAAAATCAAAACCCAATGTCAAGACCTTGGGAAATAATTCATCCTCTCTATCCTAGCTTCATGCCAATGTATAATCAGTAATATTAAGTAATTTGGGTTTATTAAAATAGGCACATGTATGACACATTAGATAGTCACTAAACACCACGATCTGAGAGTCACTAAACACCACGATCTGATTTGTCTCTTGGTATGGGAGATAACAAAATCAGTGTTCAAGCATTTAGATTTATGTTAACTGTTTTGGAACCAACAATAATTACAAAAAAAACCAACAGTAAAATGAAATGGAAAATGAAAGACAGGCTTCAGAATAAATTAGAGGAGGCTAGAGAGGTGGCTCAGTGGTTAAGAGCATTGGTTGCTCTTCCAGAAGACCGGGGTTCATTTCCCAGCACCCACCTTGTAGCTCACAATTGTCAGTAACTCCCGTTCCAGTGTATCCAGTTTCCTCACACAGACATGCAGGCCAAACATCAACACGCATTAAAAATAAAAATACAGAAAAAAAATAAATTATAATCTTGAGGCACATTGCCACTATATGGGAAAATCAGGACATATTTTTATTTTGTTTTGCCTTGTTGATTATGCCTACTGAGATTTAATAATTAAAAGGAAGTCATGGCTTCAGAAAAGAACATGTCAAAGTTAGGTAGTTGTATTTGTATTCACAATATTTTGCTTAATGAGGATCTGAATTTGGAGTTTGATATAAGCAATCTATAGGAAACTAGGGTTATTTTAGCAGCAATTTGTGACAAGTTTTTATTTATAAAAATAATTTATGTATTTACATTTTTTACAAAAATTGTAGGCAGAGGAAAACAGAAAAAAATCAAATATTTCCAATTAATCATATTGTTATATATACATTTATGATATATGATACCAAGATGGCATATAAGAATGGCATATATTTGAACATGAAGCTAGAAACAATAAGAAATTGAAATAGTCTCATAGTAAAGCAATAGTAGTTGAAAATTATTTTTAGCATCAAATTACCTTTTAGATCAGTTTTGTGTTCCTTACTTCTTTTATACAACATCCGGTAAATTTCCTCATTGTATCCATGAAATTACAATTGCTTCATTCTCTAACTTTTGGCATGTCTTTTCTGTTCAGTTTCCAACTCCAGGAGGATTGGAATATGTCTTCTTAGTAACTCTATTGTTAATAATTACAGCAGCATTTTGAAGATGGTCCCTCTCACGAAAGACACATTGAACAGATAACAATGAGATGATTTGATTTGCCTAAGGGCTGCTTATACTAGAACTCAAATTCAGTCAGCTGCCTGCTTATGCTCTTTGAGTTTGCAGTGGCTTTTCTGTCTTTGGATGGGTCTATTTTTGAGATGGAGATAAATGTATCCTGAAATAGCCTCTGTTTTGCCTGTTGGACTATAAACTCTAATTCTTGTCATCAAGCTCTTTGAGAAAAGCTTTCTGACTTTGACCTAGACCACTGTGACTTTAGCACTGTTCTCAAGATGGACTTACTGAAATCTGTTCTGCACAACACAAGAGCCATGTGGACATTGATCCCAGAAAGTTTGTCTAGTGTGTCTGGGATACTGCATTTTCTATATTATTCAATGCAATTGATCTAAGTACTGTCATATGGGCAGCAATGAGTGTGTTGTACATCAGGAGTTCAAAACAAACAGTTGAACAGCCCTCAGAAAGAAATAGTAAGTAATTATACATATCCAAGAAAAATATGTGCTAAACCATACATTCAGTTTATTGATTTTTGGGGTAATATATATATACATATATATATATACACACACACATATACATATACATATATACATACTTACTACATATTTAAATATATACATAAACATGCATATACAGGTGAATTAAATTCCTCAGTACACAGAAACTATCAAAATGCCAATACTTTGAAAATATATAAAGGCAAGAGATAATTCATTCAATTTGATAGTTTCACAGAAACTCATTGAAAATAAGCATTGGTTTCACTGACATACGAAAAAAATTATCTGAAGATTTAAGCCCTTCTTTGTATTTTTGAAAAAAAAATACCACTTATTTGCAAAGAACTTGAAATAATCTAGTGGCCTCTCAGAGTAAAATGTGCTAGGGTGCAGTCAGAAAATGTGGGATACATGAACAAGTAACTAGGGCAGCACCATTTAGCAACATCCTCAAACAGCACCGAAGTAGGTATCAGAGTGAATTGGGAAGTGGAGATTCAAAATGCAGAGTGAGATTTAAAGTGGCCACACCCATAGGAGACTGCAACTCTTTAAAACGACAGGCATTTCAAGGGAATTCTGAAATATGTACTATTTAGGATTAAAATTGTTTGGTTCTGTTACTCATAAGACTTAAATAACAAAATTGAAAACTGGAGTGTATGTACTTTCTTTTCATGCTTTTGGTGTTTCTGACATGAATGAAATAATATCTCTCCAAGTAAAACTACTTTGGCTGCCTTCTTATTTCAAAATGAGTTTATCATTAGGGAAAAGTTTAAAATCACGATAGACAAATAATCCCTTAATGCTTTTCCTGGCTAACAAGTAATTCGTCAAAGCAATCCAATTTCTAAATAGCACACATATCCTGCAAGACAGTGAGCCAATGCATCTGTTCCTTCTGTATTTAGACTGTATATGAACATCTTTTATTTGGGGTTGGGGAAGCCAATCCTGAGGTTGAACTCTTGAGTAGGGTAATTTAGCATTAGAGACAGAATATTGCTTATAATTTCTCTTGTGTGTGCTTTGCAATATTTAAATTTCTTTGGATTTATTTATCTTATGTAGGAATGTTTTGCCTGCATATATGAATGTGCACTGTGTGCAAACCTGGTGCTGACAGAGGCCAGAAGAGGGTGTTCAATCCCCTGGAACTGGAGTAATGGATGGCTATGAACCAATTTGTGGGTGATGGGAACTAAACCAGGTTTTCTGTAAGAGTAAGTGCTCTTAACCACTGAGCCATTTTAGCTGCCCCACTTTGCAATATTTTTTTAAACTATCTGTGGCCTATGTTTTTCTTTGTCTAGGGCCTGTTAAAGAGCAGACATCTTCAATTATTTTTTAAGAGGTTCTCACTCTATTGCCCTGGTTGGCCTAGAACTCACTATGTAGACCAGGTTGGCCTGAACTCACAGAGATCTACTTACCTCTACCTCTTCCGTGCTGAGATTAAATGTATGTACCACCCTGTCCAGCCACTTTCAGTTTTTTATCATGATTTTTGTAGTCTAATAAATATTTGTAAAATCGGAAGACACAAAAGATTTTTCTCTTGCATTTTCTTCTAGAGATAGTTTCGTTTCCATTGGATATAACTTAATCCTGTGAAAGCATTGCCTGGGAAGAGTATTGACGGATGGTTAAAAGTCCACAGCACAGAAGCAGCTTGCCTGTGCATCAGCATGCCCATTTTCCAGGTCAACTGCTTTGCTTGTCTTCCGCTCTGGGAAGTACATTAAAATGATTTTAAAAAGAAAAGGGGAGGTGCTGTGGATGATTGATTGATAAATAAAGTGCTGATTGGCCAGTAGCCAGGCAGGAAGTATAGGCGGGACAAGGAGAGAGGAGAATTCTGGGAAGTGGGAGTCTGAGGCAGAGAGACACTGCCAGCCTCCGTGATGAGAAAGAAGCAGATGTTAAGATTTGTGGCAACTTATAGATTAATAGAAATGGGTTAATTTAAGATATAAGAACAGTTAGCAAGAAGCCTGCCATGGCCACACAGTTTATAAATAATGTAAGTCTCTGTGTCTTTGATTTGGTCCGAGTGACTGTGGGACTGGCAGGTGAGAGAGATTTGTCCTGACCGTGGGCCAGGCAGGACCAGGAAAACTCTAGCTACAAAAGTGGTTTTGCTTTATTTTAATCTGTTTAGTTCAGTAAATGTTAAACAAATGTGTGAGACTGGACAAGGGTCCCTGTCAGAATTTGGAGATGTAAACTTGATATAAAAGTGAGCCTTGACAGGACACTGTTTATGTAAGCCAATGAGTTCTCAGAAAGGTCTATTAACTTTCATTGTTATAATGAACTACCCAAAGTAAGTTATATATACAGATAAAAGGTTTATTTTGGCTCACAGTTTTGGAGTTCCTGGGCATGATTTAAATGGCCCCACTGCTTTGAGCTTTTGGTAAACAAAAGCATTTAGCTCATGACCACAAAGCAAAAAGCATGAACAGTGTCAGGGGTCCATGATTTTCCAAGGACACATTTCCAGATATACAAAGATTTTGTGCTTAGCTATAGGTCTTATGGATTCAACCACCTGCTGACAGAATCATAGTGGGTACCTGCTAACAACACAGGCCTTCAAGGAACAGTCAACCCCCAAACTACCATGGGATGTGATAGATAATGTTCTTATTCCTCTAGTGTGGTGGACGATGTGAGAGCAGAACATCAGGAAATCCTTTGCACAGGACTCAAAGTCCATTAGCCTGGAGACTGTGAAGGCATTAAGTAGAATTGGAAGAGACTGTTTCACCCAGAGGAAACATGCAAGCATCTATTAACTCTCTGCCTAAAGCACTGGGGCAAAGAAAGACTGAGGGAGGGATTTTACACTGCTTTCCCTACCTCTTCTAGAGTGCACTGGAGAAAAACAAAACAAAAGAAAGCCTCAAGAGGCAGACGCCAAAGCATAATCCCGCTTGATTGGAATACCCATCTTCCAATTTACCACTCTACTCTGGCATGCAGGAATTTTCTCTCAGCTCTTTCCCCCAAGAAACTAAAGAGTTGTAGAGCCCTTAGCCAAAGAAGCCCTCCTGGCAAGGTCCTTTCCTTGCCCTATATATAGAAATGCCCTTCCTTCCTCAGCTTGTGACTTGAGCCCATCGCCTTCACTGCCATACTATGAGTGATGTGTGATTGGACACTTACAGCCAAAGGTACAAGTGGTTGGAAAACTTGGATGGTTATGTACAGTCCCAATTCCCCCATTGCCCACTTGAGAACAGTCCAGCTAGAGCAGAGTTGTCCTTTCCCACCATTGATTAAATAAGCCATTAGTTATATCCAAACAGAGAGGATTAGTGACACACATTTCTGCTAATGATGTCATTAAGTGTCATGATAGTCCTTCCGCAAGCCAAGCAGCATCAGCGTCTCCTCAGCTAATTTGTGACTAATTGACTCCTCAGCTCTGTTAAAAGCTATGACAGCCTTCTCTGCGTCCTGTCTGTTGGAGTACCTGGGAGCAGACCTCTGTGACAGACTCACTTTCCTTTATCTCAATGGAACAGAGCCTGGCTGCCCATTTCTCATTGTCTTGGGAACTATGCGAGGGTGCCAGGATGTCTTCATAGCTGAGGATGCCTCTATTTAGTTCAGGATTTGTAGCTGTTGCTTAGGTATGAGGAGGGAATCTGGTGGCTTGCATTTGTGTTTCTTCTTCTAATTGCGGACAGAACATTACTTTTTCTGAGGAAGAGTGTTACCTTTCCTATAGCCAGTGAGAAGGCTTGAGGGGCATTAAAATGTAAATAAAATGGAAACCTACATAATATGTCATGATGTAATCTACCTGACATTCTTCTCTTTCAGAGGATGGGCTAATTTTTCATTTCCATAAAGGGCCAAGTGTGTTCATGTCCTTCCTTTCCCACGAGCATATTCTGAATGCCGTCACTACCAGGCAGAGGACAGATAATATCACGTATGTTCTGCCTTTCCAGGTCGAACACAAAGGTTTTTAAATTAAGTGCACTAAAGTGCACTGCATAGAGTATTGTGGAAACATAATAAAAATAAAGTGGTCCAAATGCGTAGGAAGGGTAAGAAATATTGAGGACAGCATAGGAAAGTGTTGACAGCAAGAGAAAGGGACGTTAGCCTTTTTTGGAACAGGAATCAGAGAACAAAATCCAGATGGCAGTAACAATGATTAAAATTTTCTGGGTAATTTGAAAAATCTCCTTAGATAGAGCGCAGCAAAAGATTACGCTGATGAAGTAGCCAGCACTGTAGGGGATTTGAATGTCACACATTTTTTCTCATATAAGGAATCTAGATTTAAAACATCTGTCATGTATCTATCCTCTACCTATCCATCCATCCATCTTTTTATTCATCTATATGATATGAAAGTAGAAGAGGAACTTTGTTGGGGAATGAAAGGATCTAACGACTCTTAAAGGGATGGATGGAAGAGGGAGGAACAAGTTAATAGGAGAGGTTAGAAAAATGCCGCATACCCAGGCTTCTGGAATCTGGTGCCTGGGGTGTGACCTGCCTAGGCTCAGTGTGCTGACTCCCCATGGGAGACCTCGATTTGGGGGATGTGGGGATGTGGGGTGGCTTGGGAAAGAGGGCTGGGGGTGGGAGAAGGGAGGAGGAGGGGGGGTTGTGGATAGTATGTGGAGTGAGTAGAAGATTTCTTAATAAAGAAAAATGAAAAAAAAAAAAGAAAAATGCCGCATACCATGTTTCCTCTTGTGTAATCTAGACAGACACACATATGCATGCATACACATGCATAAACACAATGGGGGAGGCTTTCTAATATAGGGGAGGAATTGAATCAGTGGGAGGAAGCACAATGATCATATAAGAATGAAAATGTCATAATTAAACCAACAGTTTTGTACATTAAAATATTAAAAGCACTATCGGGCTTCCTTATAAGGAAATGGGATGTCAGTAGATAGGCAGGATTAGGAGCCAGATGTCAAAGAACACAAAATTATCATTTGGATGCCCTGGATTTAGAAATTTAGGATGGGATTAGACATGAGTGGCAGTCAAGAGACATGGAGCAAGCAGAGTGAACCAGATTTAATGATTCATGGGAGACTTCTAGAATGATTTCTGGGTTTAGACGGAAATTTCCTTTCACAGAAAGAAAGAGAGGGAAGGTAGGATTGGCAGGAACATTCCATTTTAAACATGCTGATTTTAGGACAATAATCCAAGATTTCCTGAATGAATCCTCATGGCTTGAAAAGAAGTCTACCTCTTTAGCAAGGACATTAAAGATCCTATCAAAACTCACCAACCTCTCTGGTTATCTCCACACTCAGTATTTGGATTAGTAAACTTCCAAACCCATGTTGTTGCTATGCTGTTTCATGTTTATGTGATGATTGTTGCTTATTTAATATTTTGAGATTTCTACATGCAAGAATTCTTGTTTTGTTTTGTTTTTTGAGACAGGGTTTCTCTGTGTAGTTTTGGTGCCTGTCCTGGATCTTGCTCTGTAGACCAGGCTGGCCTCGAACTCACAGAGATCTACTTGGCTCTGCCTCCCTAGTGCTGGGATTAAAGGCGTGTGCCGCCACCACCTGGCTTCTATATGCAAGAATTCTTAATAACCGATCTCTCCTTTTCATAGCCCAACGTTTCCCCTACTTAGTAGGTATGCAATAGTTATAAACAAGAAGTCTGACTAATGTTACACATCTAATAAGGGACAAAATTAGAATTCAAGATATATCAGTTTCGTTCTTGAAACTGTCACTTTTAATCATTAGAACTGTCATACTTAACACCTCATCTGCTTAATCTGGCATCTACTTCTAAAAACACGAGAAAAAGGACCAGTTGTAAATTTCGAATTTGTCAGTTGTTTTTGGTCTCTCAGATGCTTCAATCAGGTGGTCACTCCCCAGGCCTTGAGACCATCTTCCTGGTGATGCTACACCCTGGTCTGTGTGCTTTACTTCTAAGTGTTTCTCCACAGGTTCCTCCTTCTGGAGTTTTTCAGCAGCCAAGATTTGTTTTCTCATTCTCCTTTCTCATCCTTTTTACGATGAGTGAGCTTCATAGACTTGGTTCAATTCTATTTCCATGGGAATAACTTTTAAATGTGTAAGCAATTATCATGTGTGTGCTGTGATCCTTAACTGACTAGTACATTTGAACACCTAAACTGTTCGCTAAATCGGGTATATCCAAATCAGTATGTGGAGGTCCCCTCCCCCTGCAAACACTGTGCTTTAGTGAGCTTTAGTGCTATTTTATGTCACACTAGACACATACATAGCTCATCAAAGAGCCGGAGAAGCACAGCCATAGTTTATATTCAACTTATTTACATTCTGAAGGCTGAAAAAAAAATGCTCCAGAGAAACGAGAAGTTGATCCTAGAAAGGGGAATCCATGGGAACTTCTCACAAGATTTGGGCTTCTGAATGGTTGTGGGAAGATTCAAAGTCATGAAATCCTCTTTTGGAAAGATGTTATTAAGAATCTGAGAAGGTTCAAAGCCTAATCTTTTTTTTCTTTTTATTATTAAGAAATTTTCTATTTTACATACCAACCACAGATCTTCCTCCCTCCCCCCCCCCAGCCTTCCCCCCCCCAACTCCCCATTTCCACCTCCTCCAAGTCAAGGTCTCCTATGGGGAGTCAGCAGAGCCTGGTACATTTAGGTGAGGCAGGTCCAAGCCCCTCCCCCTGCACCAAGGCTGACAAGGTGTCCCACCATAGGCACTGGGCTCCAAAAAGCTGGCTCATGCACCAGGGATGGATCCTGATCCCACTGCCAGCCCCCCTCCCCAAACAGTTCAAGCTAAACAACTGTCTTACCTATGCAGAGGGCCTAGTCCAGTCCTGTGGAGGCTCCACAGGTGTTGGTCCACAGTTCATGAGTTCCCACTAGTTTGGTTTGGTTGTCTCTGTACGTTTCCCATCATGATCTTGATGTCCCTTGCTCATAGAGTCCCTCCTCTCTCACATGGGTTGGACTCCTGGAGCTTGGCCTGGCACCTGGTGGTGGATCTCTGCATCTGCTTCCATCAGTTACTGGATGAAGGCTCTATGATGACAGTTAGGGTATTCACCAATCTGATTACCGGAGTAGGCCAGTTCAGTCTCCCTCTCCACTATTGCTAGTAGTCTAAGGTGGGGTCATCCTTGTGGATTCTTGGGAACTTCCCTAGCACCCTGTTTCTCCCTATTCCCATGATGCCTCCATCTATCATGGTATCTCTTTCCTTGCTGTCCCACTCTGTCCCTGTTCTAGCTCAAATATCTTGTTCCCTTATGTTCTCACCCTCCATCCCCTACCCTCCATTGCCCCCCTTAACCCCCAGTTTGCTCATGGAGATCTCATCTATTTCTCCTTCACAGGGTGATCCATGTGTTCCTCTTTGGGTCCTCCTTGTTAGCTAGCTTCTCTAGAGCTGTGGGTTGTAGTCTGGTTATCCCCAAAGCCTAATCTTAATCTTTAAATCTGATCACCAAGAGGACTGACAGTGAAGTCAGAGTACTTATAGATCAGAAGTAGCAGTCACTCCCACTGATAAAAAGAGGGAATGAGAATGCATTTTCCATTGTGTCAATCAGATTGCTGAGTGAACTTTCCGAACATTGTAATCATGTAATTATTTATTTATTTAGAGTTTTATAATCTTCAAGTTTTTTTGTTTGTTTGTTTTGTTTTTGGTTTTTCAAGACGAAGTTTCTCTGTGTAGCCCTGGCTGTCCCGGAACTTGCTCTTTAGACCAGGCTACCGTGGAGCTCAAAGATCTGCTTGCCTCTGCCTCAGGAGTGCTAGGATTAAAGGTGTGTGCCACCTCCCAGTTTTTGAATCTTAAAGATTTAATCAGTAGTTTTGTAAGAAATGATTTTAACTCTCAGTTTTCTAATACAAAAATTAAAGCAAATATCTATAATGTTAGGCAGAAATTCAAAATTTATAAGTGATTTTAGTTATATGTACCTTTTCTTTCATTTTAATGAGATATTTTAATGGTTTGCATAAAAATTGCAAATATCCTATTCATCTACAAAACAGTTCTATCTTCTTGGAAAATCATGAGTTGTATTTATTTAAAAAAAGGACATGAGAGCATTATTGATTGCTTATGTCCTTTAGCATTATGTGTCCAGTGAAACCTTGTGTTTCTCAAAGAAAAACTGAAAAGGTCAGAAGAACATTACAGAAAGCATTCAAATAACTAAGGGTAAAACAGCATCTTTAATAGCTAAATGGTTAGATTTTTTTTTCAGGCCAGAGGGCTTGACTTTGACACCAATTTTTTTTTTTTAAATTTTATAGCTTTCTCTATACCTGTATTTATTTGGAGCAAGATGCTTGACATGTGTAAACCTCAACCTCCTCTTCAGTAAAGCAATAGAAATAATATAGTCCCTTGCTCTTAGGGTTGTTTTAAGGGTCATAAAAGTTTAAAAATGTAGAGTGCTTAGAGTAGTGCCTATCACAGAGGAGGCACCCAATAAATATCTAGTTGGCATTATTCTTATAATTCACCATGCCATTTGAACATTTAAAAGCTTTTAAATATTGAGCTGTTGCCAAGGACACTGTGTATGAATGATATGCATGCATGTAATAGAAATCTACAATTGGAGTCACCTCTAAAATTGTTTAAACAGCCTGGGTCATTTGAGACGATTCTTCAGAGAGTTGCTTATGAATTTGTTAACATATAATAAGCTTCTATGGTGATTGGGATGGCCAGTTAGAATAAGACCTTCAACACTGTCAATAAAAATGACATGTTCTTGCTTGCCAGGAAGGGCTTCTATAACACCTTAGTGCTGCATATGAGGCCAACAGAATGGAAATTCTGAGGGGCTCTGTGAAATCTGTAACGAAAGTGGCCACATTTTTCTATTGCTGTCAAGGTGGCCATTTTGACATCTATTAGTTTATACAAGTGAGCAGGGCAATTTTTTATTATGCTATCTGTTTAAATTAGGTTTTTGAATCATTCATAATTTCAGTGGAACTCTATACCTTTTGCATATTCTTGTTTAGAAGTAGTTTCTTTGGGATGGGGAAAACAGTTCCCAATATTTTATGGGCTTTCTTTTTGTTATATGTGTAGTGGGTAGCCATTCCAGCTTTGACTTGGAAGTTCCAGCCCCCAATGAGGCTTCAGTAACTGTCACGCCTACAAGGCGGGGCCAAGGGAGGACCCTGAAGACCAGAGATCTGGATGTGCTGGCCCTCTTGGTTCCTGGACCCTGGACGCTGGAGGTAGACCAAGCAGAGTTCTCCAGAGAACACCGCCGGACTGTGCTACACCTTTCCCAGACCCTGTAAACTATCCCTTCACTTGTAAGTTACCCCACAAAATAAACCTCCCTTTTAACTACGTGGAGTGGCCTTAGTAATTTCACCAATATATATGGGGCAGCTAGGAAGCAGTATATACATACCTGCTGAGTGGTCATTTGTGCATCTTATGGAAGATATTTGAAATAATTTTCTGGACAAATGTATATAGAAGACTTTAGTTATGTAACTGATTGATTCTTAAGCCATTACCAGATCAGTTCTTTATATTTCCTGATGTTTTATACACAAATATCTAGATAGGAGACTATGAAGGGTTTGAAATTCATTGTCACACGATGTTTTTGGATCTCGTTTTCAACCACCAATGCCTTCACAAGATGAGCAGAGCCAATAAATAAATTTCAATGTCAAAGGTTTTTTTTGGAGAGTGGAGGAGCTCTTACTTAATATAGAAAATGTAACTCATAGGAATATATCTGCTGGGAGCCTAAATGGCAGAAAAAAATAATGCTTTAGGCCAAAAGGCACTTGCAACCATCTTAGATATTGACAGGAAGAAGTTTAAAGTAACTTCAAGTCTGAAAATGAAACACTGGCTAAGGAGAATATATTTTATTAAGATGGACCTCCTTATGAATTCATTAAAATTGTAATCATAATGGCAGTACAAGGCCAAATAAAATGTTTGTTACATAATGTTAAAGGAAAGACTGAGAATATGGGGTAGTGGAATGGCTCAGTGGGTAAGGGTGCTTGCCACCCACCCAGAAGATGCAAGTCTATCAATTTGAGTTTGATTCCTGGAGCACACAAAAAAGATGAAAGGAGAGAACCAACTCAGAAAGGCTGTCCTCTCAGTGAGAACATGTACCTCTTGTGAACAGTGGTATACTCCACAAAACCCCAGATAATAATAGAGAAATTTAAAGACTAAGAAGACATAAGGACATGTTCAGTGCTAAGGCAAACAAAAACAATGTATGCCTAAGAACAAATACAAGCATTTGCTTCATAGTAAGAATAGGAAGTAATTTAATTTTTGCCTTTTTTTAAAGTGAAGAGAGAAGTATGCAGTTTTTAATGCCATAACCATATTAGTCAAGAGCTAATTTCCTTATTCATTTTTCATAGCCTTGCAAAAATGCCACCTCATATGTTAAGGTAATTTGAACTTTGTCTCACAATTTTCTTAATAAATTCTGTGAAAATTTCAGTGCCAACTGATTTGCTACCATTATGATTATGAAAAGACAAACAGGAAAAGCCCAGCATGTGGTATGAAGAGTTCAGCAAACAATATAAACACCCAATAATAAATTATGTTTTCCAAGTTGCAATACTTACTTTTTAGAAATTAGACAGCAACTACAGGCCATTACTATGTTTTATTCTTAAATTAGTTCCTTTATAGTAAAAAGATATAACACAGTCAACCAGGGGAAATGGTTATAACATGTAGTTTGAATCCCCAAATTCATTAACTGTCTTGAGCAATGTTTGCTACGTGTACCAGCTGAAGGTGGATAGTATCTACCTAATTCTAGCCATTTTTCTATCTGTTCTTTGGTAGTGCCTAACAAGAGCTTAGTCTTGTCTTTTTAGACACAGATGCCCTAAGCATGAAGCAAGACATGAGTCCATTTAGGGCAAGGATGAGTGTTGAGTCCATGAGGTTTACAAGCTCTCTAGATTTGGAATGCACAGATACTATGCAGCCAGATAGGACTCTTTGTGTTGAGCATAAAGCTTTCTCAGAGAGCTACTTTAAGTCTGTGTTTCTCAAATATTGAACACATGGGGGTCTCCTTAAAATGATGATTCTAATTGAGTAGATTCTGAGGTAAGGCCTCTGATTCCACATTCTTATTAAGGCCTCTAGTGGTCCCAGCTACTAGTGTTCCCTGGAATACAGATTAGTATTGATATCAAGGTAACACAGCATGTAACAATGAAGTTGAGGTCATAGAATGTAACACTGAAGTTGAGGTCATAGTGTGTAACACTGAAGTTGAGGTCATAGTGTGTAACATTGAAGTTGAGGTCATAATGTATAACACTGAAGTTGAGGTTGCAGCATGTAACATTAAGTAGAGGTCATGATATGTAACACCAAGTTGAGGTTATAGCATATAAAACTAAGCTCAGGTCATAACACGAAGTTGAGGTTACAGAAAGTCCCTTAGGGTTTCTTTTTTTATCATTACGAGATTTTCTATTCACTTTACATACCAACCACAGATTCCCCCCCTTTCCACCCATCAGCTTCCCCCTGCCAACCAACCCCCATTCTCACCTCCCCCAAGTCAAGGTCTCCCATGGGGAGTCAGCAGAACCTGACACACTCAGCTGAGGCAGGTCCAAGCCCCGCCCCCCCCAAAGCTGTGCAAGGTGTCACACCCTAGGCACTAGGCTCCAAAAAGCCCCGCCCATGCACCAGGGATGGATTCCAATCCCTGTGTCTAGGAGCTCCCAAAGAGTTCAAGCTAAACAACTCCTGCGTATCCAGAGGGCCCTGTCCAGTCCTAATGGAGCTCTTCAGCTATTGGTCCACAGTTCATGGGTTTCCACTAGTGTGGCTGGTTGTCTCTGCACATTTTCCCATCATGATCTCTACGTCCCCTGCCCACAGAATCTCTCCTTTCTCTCATGGATTGGATTCCTGGCCGTGGATCTCTGTGTCTGCTTCCATCAGTTACTGGATGAAGGCTCTATGATGACAGTTAGGGTATTCACTAATCTGGTCACCAGAATAGATTAGTTCATTAGTCCAAGGTGGGGTCATCCTTGTGGATTCCTGGGACCTTCCCCAGCACCCTTCCTGTTCCTATTCCCATGATGTCTTCATTTATCATGGTATCTCTTTCCTTGCTCTCCCACTCTGTCCCTGTTCCAACTTGAAACTTCTTATGTTCTCATCCCCTATCCCTTGCCCTCTATTACCACCCCCACTCCCAGTTTGCTCATGTAGATCTCATCTATTTCTCCTTCTCTGGTCTATCTATGTGTCCCTCTTAGGGTCCTCCTTGTTAGCTAGCTTCTCTGAAGCTGTGGGTTGTAGTCAAGGACACATGCTCAACTATGTTCATAGCAGCATTATTTGTAATAGCCAGAACCTGGAAACAACCTAGATGCCTCTCAACTGAAGAATGGATAAAGAAAATGTGGCACATATACACAATGAAGTACTACTCAGCAGTAAAAAAACAATGATATCATGAAATCTGCAGACAAATGGATGGAACTAGAAAATATCATCCTGAGTGAGGTAACCTAGAATCAGAAGGAGCAAACATGGTATATACTCACTCATAAGTGGATACTAGATGTAAGGCAAAGGATAACCAGCCTTAGGGTTTCTATTGGTGTGAAGAGACACTATGACCATGGCAGCTCCTATTAAGGAAAACATTTAATTTGGGGGCTTACATTATCATCATGGTGGGACATGGTGGCATGCAGTCAGACATGGTGCCAGAGAAGGAGCTGAGAATGGAAAAGGAACTACATTTTTGGTCCCTCAGGCAACAGGAAGTGAATTGAGACACTGGGCATGGCTTGACCATATATGAGACCTCAAAGCCTGCCTCCACAGTGACACACTTCCTCCAACAAGACCATACCTACTCCAACAAAGCTACATCTTCTAATAGTGCTATTCCCTATGAGCTTAAGGGAGCCAATTACATTGAAACTACCACAGCATGTAACACTAACTTGAGGTCATAGCATGGAACACTAAAGTTGAGGTCATAGTGTTTAAAAACTGTTTAAAAAACTGCCATGGACTTTTCAAATTTCATTTACAAATGGATCTCTTCAGAAAACTTCTCACATTCTTTTGATGGCCCTTGAGTTTATCTGTAAAGCATCAAAGCATTTAGTTTTAATAATTCCCAATACTCTTAGGTTTATTTTTAGTAATTATTTTAAGAATTCATTTAAAATGAAATGTTATAATTTGGATGGGAAATTTCTTCCTTTCCATAATCTTCCAAAGTAAGTTACAATTAACACTGTTGTTAGTATTCAATTCATTCAAAAGTAGCCCCAAGCTAAAACTTTTATCTTTGAATTGCAAAGTTCTAATAATAACCTATATACTTTTGAGTTAATAAAAGCTAAACATGGAATATGTTACTCACTGTAGTAAAATCAAATGCTGTATTTGGAATCAATGGGATTTATATCCCTGAATCATATTTTTAAGTTCATGAACACTGAACTGAAAGACTTAAAGTCTATTCCTTATATTAACAAGTTTCTATGGAAAACACATTTCTATGACTTTGTCTCCCTCTTTTGGAAAACTATATTCTTTAGGTACTTGGCCCAGCAAGGTTTAGACATTGGGGGAATTAAAAAAAATTGAAAGAACAAAAAGAAGTCCACATGCAGATAGATGTTGGATATTCAAATCATACTTTCAAGATAATGAAATCCTCAGAGTGACGAGGGAATCGATGGAACATTCTAAACTATTTTTGCAATCTTCCTGGATGGAAACTAGTGCTCTGATATTAAGAATCCATCTCCTGAGTACACACTATTAAAAATCAGACAGATGGAGATAGGTGCAGCAGCACCCATCACAGCGTCCAGCTCACAGAGGGGAAACGTTCTACTGAAGGTCAGTGTCTGTCATGTGATCTTTGAAAGGCTGTAGAGAACTGACTTCCTGTCTCCTAGTTTTGGTTCCAATGGCCTTTTCATCTGCCTTTCACAAGAGCACTTTGCAGGAAGTTAGGATCTTAACATTAGGGCACATACTAAGTGGGCATGTTGTCATGCCATGAGGTTTCTGTGACTCCTCAACTTCGTGTCGCTACTTTGCTTACTTAACTGAACACAGCTCCATAAGAATGAGTTTTCATTTTTGTAATAAAAGAAAGCCAAGGAGATTTGATTGATTTATCCTGTTTCATCACCTTTAAAGTCAGAGCTGATCTAGTAAGATGACCAATTTTTCTTTCCCAATTCATACAACCAATGTATTCTAACCAAAACAATGGACAAGTAATCCTGTTAATAAAAGTCAGTGCTGCGGTAGACATCTACAAGATGAAGCATATTTGAGAAAAGGAATCTCAAATCTGTTTATCTGCAAGATATACAGCATTTGCTATTAGTAAGAGCCAAAATTATCCAAAAATGTCTTGTAAGAGTTTTTAGTTCCCTATTCAAAATTCTGGCCCTGAAAAAAAAAAATATATATAAATATAGAAATACAAAATATTAAATTTATTCTTCAGGCTAGTCGTGGTGGCGAGCCAGTCATCCCAGCACTCAGGAAGCTGAGGCAAGAGGATCAGGAGTTCAAGGTCATCCTCAAAAACTTAGCAAGTTTGAGGCCAGTTCTGTCTCAAAAATAAACTAACAATAAAATCCTCTGGCATAGTCTAATCTGCTCTCAGCAAACAGCTTCTTGAACTTTTTAATTGTAGTAGCAGTCAATCATGTGAATGCAGACAAGACTTGCTTGGAGGCCTGCCTTTGTTTTTAAGAATGCGTTCAACATTATTTTATATAGGGAAAAAGGTCCTAATTCACGTCTAAGTTTGAGTTCTGCCTTCCTGAGGTAAACAGAATAGAATGGAGCATGGATCTTTCTATGCTTTTAAATCTCTTCCTCTACCTCCTGCCAGGGAACCGGGTAGGGTGACTACAAACCTTTACTCCAACCCCCAACTCCAACAGGCTCTCCTTACTAACACACAAGCTACTCCGTCAGGGAAGCGATTAGGCTGACTGCAGATCTTCACCTCGCCCCTACGTTCCTCTAGACCAGCAGCTCCCAACCTGTGGTCAAGACCCCCCCCCCTTGGGGGTCGCATATCAGACACCCTGCATATCAGATATTTACATTAAGATTTATAACAGTAGCAACATTACAACTATGAAGTAGCAATGAAATAATTTCACCACAGGATGAAGAACTGTTGTAAAAGGTCACAGCATCAGGAAGGCTGAGAACCACTGCTTTAGACCCAATGCCCCAGTCTCATCCTCTATGGTAGAACATTTGCCGCAGCCTTCCCTTCTCAGCCTCCCTGGCCCCATCTCCCATGGAGCCCACAGATCTTCCACTCATAACCTCCGTCCTCTCCCACTCATGGCTTTTCTCCCAGCCCCCAACCCCAGCAGGCAGTCTCTGCTAACCCTAAGGCCGCCCCTACCAGGGAAGCCGTAGACCAAGGCAGACCCACACCTCTGCTTCTGTTCCTCCAGACGCAACGCCCCAAGTCTCGTTCCCAGAACACCGGCTGCACTCTCCATTTCCTCTCTGACCAACAGATCAGGAAGAGCGTCCCCTCAAACCTTCCTTTCCCCAACTCACCACATCTTCCAAGACTCCATTCCCAGCAGGCATTCCCCTGGGAGCTCACCAGCTGAGCAAGCCAGGGAAACAGGTCTGCTAACTAAAGATTTTCACTACTCTCTCCTCTCCTTCAAATCCAACCCAGTCTCGTGCCTAGCTCTGCAATAAAACACTAGGTACAGCCTCCCTTCATCGTCCCCCCCCCATCTCCTGTGGATCCCATGGACCATCTCCTCCAACCTCCCTCCCCCCACTCATCACTTGATCCCAGTCCTCAGCTCCAGCAGGCACTCTCTGCCAACCCCAAGGCTGCTCCTGCCCTCTCTTCTGTTCCTCCAGATCCAACCCCCAGTCTCATCTCCAGCTCTATAGCAGACCCTCTGGGGTGACCTCTTTCCTCTCTACCCCCATTCCAAAAAGACTAAACAAGCAGATCTTGGTGAGACACTCTGTGTTCCTCCCTCCTGTGAACCACTTTCAGGACCCTAGCCTATCCCCATTTCTAAGTGTCAGCTTCCAATACCCAGAAACACATTTCACCTGAAACCCCAAGTGGTCACACCTATCAGGTCCATAGAAAACTTCCTACTAGGCAACCCACACTCTCCTAAAATCCAGAGAGGAAACAGAAACCAAGGAACAAAACACCCATCCAACAAAGACAAACCCAGATATCAGCACCTAAAACTATAATTTTCCCAGTCCAGATGCCAAGACACCAGTGTAAAGATACAAACAATACCAGCCAGGACATTATGTCTCCAATAAAGCCCAGCAACCCTACCTCTGCAGGCCCTGAGTATTCCCAACATAGCTGAACACAAGAAAAAGACCTTAAAACAGCCTTTATGATATATGGTAGAAGTCCTTAAAGAGGAAATGAATAAATCCCTTAAAGAAATCCAGGAAAACACACACACACATACACACACACACACACACACACACACACACACACAAACACAGTATAAGGAAGTGAATACAATTGTTCAAGATCTGAAAATGGAAAGAGAAGCAATAAAGAAAAACAAAACTGAGAGAATTCTGGGAATACAAACATTAGGAATGCAAACTGTAACTACAGAGGCAAGCTTCACCAACAGAATACAAGTGATAGAAGAGAGAATCTCAGGTCTGAAGATACGATAGAAAAAATGGATACATTGGTCAAAGAAAATGTTATATCTAAAAAACTCCTGACACAAAATGCCTATGAAATCTGGGATCACCATGAACAGATCAAACTTAAAAATAATAAGAACAGAGGAAGAAGAATCCCAGCTCAAAGGCAAGGAAAGTATTTTCAATAAAATTACAGAAGAAAATTTCCCCAACCTAAAAAAAGGAGATGCCTATAAAGGTACAAGAAGAAAACAGAACACTAAATAGATTGGACAAGAAAAGAAAGTCCACTCAGCACATAATAATCATGACACTAAATACATACAATAAAGAAAGTATACTAAAAGCTGCAAGGGAGAAAGATGAAGTAACATATAAAGACAAACCTATTAGAATTACCCCTGACTTCTCAATGGAGAATGTAAAACCCAGAAGGGCCTGGAGCGATGTGATGAAGACTCTAACAGACCACAGATGCCAGCCCAGACTTACTAAAACCATCAAAATTTTCAACCAACACACATGGAGAAAGTATGACATTCCATGATAAAGCCATTAAGCAATATTCAAACTTATGGAACACAAAGAAGGCTGTTCTAAGAGGCAA
>CABHPH010000178.1:29496-52368 GCA_902168325.1 Peromyscus nudipes
GAGAGAGAGAGAGAGAGAGAGAGAGAGAGAGAGAGAGAGAGAGAGAGAGAGAGAGATCTTAGTAGCAACTTAACAGCACACCTGAAAGCTCTAGAACAATAAGAAATCACATGGAAAAGGAGTGGACAGCAAGAAATAATCAAATCTTTCTAAGTGTAACAGTATTACTAGTGGAGTGGCGGTGGTGCACGCCTTTTATCCCAGCACTCAGGAGGTAGAGCCAGGCGGATCTCTGTGAGTTCGAGGCCAGCCTGGTCTACAGAGCGAGATCCAGGACAGGGACCAAAACTACAGGGAAAAACCCTGTCTTGAAAAACAAAGCAAACCAACCAACCAAACAAAAAAGTCTAAAGCTTTTTCTGGAAAGGGCAGCTAACTGAATACATGAGCACTTTTAGTTCAGTAAAATGGACTGGGTACAGAGAATCCCATGGTAGCCAAATGAAAAGCAATGTGGTAAAATTAAGGCTTGAATTTGCAACATTCTCTGCTTTTCTAAAAGTTAGCATGTTCAACCCTAATTGCCTCAGTACAAGTTAAAGGCGTTTCCTCCCATGAGATTTAAATCCATTGTACTTTGTTCTGTGCTGAAATCTGTTAATACTCTTATGCTGGATTGTACCCCTGGAAAATTCTAGTAAAAATACTAAAAACTTTGACAAAGTCCTTCCATTGACAGGACATCTGCACATTTAATGAGGGGACCCACTGAGATAAATGCATCAATTAATACATTCCTGTACAGGCAGACAGTAGCTTCACCAGCCAAGTCCAACCCAACTGTGGGGGCTTGAGGGCTTTGTCACTGGCTAGCTAGAGGAGTAGTAGTTCATATAGCAGGTTATTTATTAAAAGTCCTCATAAAAACAAGCTATGCTATGGAGCACATTTTAAAACAACCCAGGGAGAGTACTTAGCAGTCAGAATAAGGTAAACTGAAATATTTTAGAGTATTGTTCATGGTAAAGTATTACCTGCTTATAAAGCATGTTTTCCACTTGACAATGCAAGGTTATTATCTAATGACTGGGCCATTATCCTTTCTCTCTTGTGTACTTATTGCATGTTTCAATAATTAGATTACTAACTCTCGAAGATTAGGAAATATCACAGATTTCAGATCTTTTTCACAATCTTTAGTGTCAAGCTTAGTCTTTCCCATTCAATAAGTTTTGTTCTTGGACAATTTCATAGACGTTTATAATGAATTCCGGTCTTCCCCAACCTCTTTTATTTCCTCTCAGTCTTGACAGCCCCCCTTTCCTTCCTAATTTCTTTCTCTAATAATAATTTCTCTAAAAGTAATTTCTTTTACTGATACTCCTCACTTTAGTTTTGTTTCAGATCCCATAAAGGTTAGGGCCATTTGTGTGACCCTGGGTTTAGAACTAACCATCAGAGCTTGGTGGACTCATGAGAAGGTCCAAAACTGGGTTCTATTTCTCTACCTCTCACAGAGTCTGCTAGTTGATGACAGATTGGCATTAAGTGGCAGGGTCTTGTGAGTCCCTTCTCCATCCACAGCTGAGTATTAGGAGAGCCCAACCTGTATGGGTCCAGCTTCAGTAGGAACAGCTGGGATGGCATCATGATAGGCATGGCCATGTTGTACTAAGAACTTAGCATTTTTCAGTCCTTCTCCCTATCTTCTGGATCTTATATTCTTTCTTCTCCCCTTTCAGCCACGTTCATTGATCCTTCAGCGGTGGTATAAATGTCTTGTTTGGGCTGGGCACTTAATCATCTTTTATTCTTGGCATCCTTTGTGGCTATGGGTCTCTGCATTCACCTCCATTCACTGCAAGAAGCTTCTCTGATTAAGGCTAAGAATTGCTTTTGTCTGTGTGAATAAAAAGAAATTTAGGAGGTAATCTGATGCTATGCCAATTCAGCTAAGCAGCAATATTAGATTCCTCCCTAGCCAATAGATAAACCGTGATTAAAAATTATGCAACATTTATATGCAACATTTACACAGTACTTTTATTGACTAGTGGAGATTCAGTAAAGGATTGCAGCTTCAATTAAATGGCTATGTGCTAATTAATGGTTTGCTTTTCTTTAAGTAGTCTGATCTTAAGAAACACTTCCAAAAATTATATAATATTTAAATTTCATATGTAAAAATTATTCCTAATATTTTTTTCTGATTCATGTAGGATCTACAACAACACTTTATTTTTCATTCCTGATACTCTATTTGAGTTTCATTTTAACACTAGTTTTGTCAAAGTTGTATCAATTTTCTTAGTTGCTTAATAACTAATATTTGGGTGTGTTAACAATTTATGGGGATATTGTTTATTAATTACTAGTCTTCTCATTCGCAGAGTATTTTTTCATTTTTCTTTATTAAGAAATTTTCAACTCACTCTACATATCACCCACAAATCCCCCCTCCTCCCACTCTCCATCCCTCCCTCCCAAGTCACCCCACATCCCCACATCTCCTAAATCAAGGTCTTCCTTGGGGAGTCAGCAGAGCCCAGCACACTGAGCCTAGGCAGGGCCAAGCCCCTCCCCACTGTACCAAGGCTGCATAAGGCGTCACACCACAGGCACTGGGCTCCCCAAAGCCTGCTCATGCACCAGGGATGGATCCCAACACCCGTACCTAGGTGCCTTCCAAACAGTTCGAGCCAAACAACCATCTTCCATATCCAAAGGGTCTAGTCCAGTCCCATGGGGGCTCCACAGCCACTAGTCTACAGTTCATGGGCTTCCACTAGTGTGGCTAGTCATCTCTTGCACAGTATTTCTTTTTTTATACTACAAAACAGAATACTAGGTCTCAAAAACAAAGTAGAGGAATTAGACAACACAAGCAAAGAACATGAAAAAAATCCATAGTTTCCTATGATATGCAGGAACATCATAAGCAGAGCAAATCTGTAAATTATAGGCATAGATAAGGGAGAAGAATCCCAGATCAATGGTATACAGCAGATCTTCACCCAAGATCATAAAGGAAAACTTCCTTCAGCTAAGAAAAGATATAAACATACAGAGCATCACAAATAGACAAGACCAGAAAAGAAACTCCCCACGGCATACCATAGTTAAAACACTAAATATAAAGAACATCAACAACAAAGAGCATCAGACTGTGCTTCAGAATTGATGTTGTTTATTGATTACTAATGATTACTAATGGAAGCTGCATGAGTCTGTTTATCTTCCACACTTTAAACGTTTAGCCTGTCTATATGTTGTTATTTTTGCTGGCGGGCAGACGGTTATTTGCAAAATTGTTTATAAGATGAATGTAAGCCCAGAATGGTGTATTTGAGATTTATCTCTACCAGTTCTCATCTATATACAAGCATAATGACAGGCCTACTTTATGAACTTTCAAGAGGATCAGAGTTAATATATATAATGTTCTGGCAATGTTTAAATAAAGGTCATTTGCTGGTATTGTGACAGCATCAAACACTACTTTTTATAACACATTTAGGAAGTGATCAAAGCAGATGATACATTTTTTTGGCAAACTGTCATTGTGAGCAGGCTGTGCTTTAGGCCTTGGGCTTGTTTCTGGTGAAAGTTTCCTAGTAACTTTTGGGTGATATAACCCAATATGACAGCATGGCAGACTGCTGGCAGTTTCTTTTTAGTGTCATACTTGGACATATCCGAGGCATCTCACCTGTGTTCTTACCTATTCCAATCTTCCATAACACCAAAGACAGGGTCAGCAGTAGGGAACTTAGACTAGACACTGTCGTGTGTTTTCCCTAACAGCACATCTCTTGGCCATATACATTTGTAAAATAATTTGGAGCAACAATATTCTCATGATTTTATAGCAGTGAGCTGAAGTTGGGAAGAATTTATAAAATACATTTTCTTATATTCTGAAGAGAAGCTCAAAGGAATAGAGAATAACAAAAATTTGAGAAAAAGAAAATCCTAAGAATAGTCAACTTAAACTCACAGCCATTTAGGAAGATAGGAAACTTTATGCCTCCTGAAAGAGATGCCGGGTTAACATGCAAGCTTAAAAGGGTACATCACCTTTTAATTAGTACATTACCACCACCAGCACCACCACCACCAGCACCACCACCAGCACCACCACCAGCACCACCACCACCTGTGCTCGGGCTAGAACTACATATCAAAGAACAATCTATCCATACATACAATATGAAAATAACTTTTTTGTGCTAAGTCTCTATGCCTATAGATAAATACTAAGACAGAAAATACAGAACATAAAGGACAGAAATTAACATGAAATGAGTATTAACCTGGGGGATAGAGCTCAATGGTACAGCACCTGGTAAAGTACACTTAAGGCCCTGAGTTTAATTCCCTAGACCTCTCCCCCCCAAATGATTATTAATTAAAAGACAATGAATTATCTCAGCAAGAAAAAATGCTATAAAAAAACTTTGCTTTTCATCTGATAATATTTCACCGTTAAAGGTAGATAATTTTATTTGCAAGTTGTTTGACTAGAATTTAGAACCCACTTTCCCCCCATTAAATCAGTACTATAAACATGAGTAAGTTCCCGTGTCTGTCCCTCTAGGACACTTAACTAATACGAGGATTAAATACCATGCAGTCAGGGCCAGGAAATAAGTGCTTTCCACTTAGAATTGCACCACCTGCATTAGGGGGATGGAGCTCTTGGGTCTAAGAAACGCGACCACCTGTGTCCCCATGATTTATTTGTTTGTTACAGGAAAACTGTGCCTGGGAAAGATAAGGCTGTAAAGTAATACATAACCTCGTTGCTTGTTTCAGGAAATTCCTATACCTTAACTTATCTCAGAAAAGCAATCTTCTTACCTCGGTTAAGAGTTCACTTATCAAGACTCTCTTCAAGACCCTTACAGTGCTCTATCTATTTATCTTGGACAATGATGTCTGGACCTTTGCAAAGCCTGGTCTCTTCTTCAGTGGAGCTCAGACATTCAGATAGGAAAAATATCCTCCTGATTTTACCCCTCAACAACACTAACAAGACTGTCAGGCTGGCCATTTCTGTTGCTGCAGTGAGTTCTAATAAGCTTAATCTCATTTTTGGATGGCTGTTTTGGAGTTCAGTAACACGTATTAGTACAATTCTCATAACATCCTGTTTCATGTTGCTATAAATATACCTGAGACTGGGTTACTCATATCCAATACAAAGTCATTCTTCTATAGTTGTGGAAGGTGGACAGTCCCCTATGGTCTTAGATGCTGGTATGGGTCTTTTCAGTGTGTTTGCCGTGGTGAGGATCAGAAGTACAAATAGTGAATAGCCCCCATAAGTTCATTTATTACAGTGGTGCTTTCAGGACCCAAATACTTTCCAAAGACTCCATTTGCTTACATGGGGTTGAAATTTCTCACATGATTTTTTTTTTGATGGGACAAATCATAAAAATCATACCAACATTATGAGGAAAAAAATAATAGATGAGAAACTTGAGGTACACTGAAGAGTAGGGCTACTTACCCAATTTAAATCATTTTGACTTCCATGATTGAAATCATGTGACTTTAAACTATGGTACTTCTGGTTAAGCATTCCTAACCTGAAAAGCCTAAAACTGAAATGATCCAAAATTCAAAGTATTTTCTGTCATGCATAGAAATGTCATACATGTAATACATAGAAAATTCCATACCAAATAGGGGTGCTATGCACAAAATTATTAAAAATTGAGAAAAATTAATCCCAGGCTGTGTAATAATGCACATGAATCACAAATGAATTCTAGGTTTATACTTGGGTTCTATCCATAAGATATTGTGGATGTATATACCGATAATCCAAAAATCTGAGAAAACAGAACATGGAACATGTTAGGTCTCAAGTATTCAGAATTTAAGGCACTCAATTGGTAAAAATTTTGAGTCTCTTTCAAAGTCTTGTCTATTCACTGAAAAATAACCCGAGAAGTCTATCATTGATATATGGTAATCATTCACTAAATATTTGCAAGGTGAGTATGAAATGAGGCTACATTTTACAGATGAGCCTGGAGATGTTAAGGCTTTTGTTTCAGATCCCCAGAAGGTGATTATGAGATGGATGCTCACAGCAATGCACTACGCTCTTCTATGAACCGTAAACTGACTCTGAAAGACAGCTTTTATGAGGTGGGCATCTACAGCCACTGTAGTGTGGATCTGTGTATGTAAAGCTGCAGCATCACCAATGTTCTCTCAGTACGATAGGGCCATGTATATTCTCTCATGTTACTGGATGTCCAAACTGACAGACACAAGTTCTGCTAAAATGTAGGTGAGTTACTGTAAACTTTAAATGCTAAGGAAATAGTTGCACTTTATGTTTTCATGCAAACAGTGTTTTTTGCATGAAGTCTTGGTATCATAAGGAGAAATGAATGTCAAATGAATATTCAGTTGCCAAAGAAGGCTGTCACATTTTTATAGAAGTAAAATTACAAAAGGAAAGGAAAAAGGCTAACTCGCTTTTCTGTTCCTGCTGAGATAGCTACATGTTGCAAACACTATGAGGAAATAACAGGACAGTGTGTTGAAACAAAAAGGCACTTTAGCAGAAATAATGAAATAAGCTCATTAAATAAAACGAGGAGTATTCTCAGCCAATCAATGTGAATAAATTCACTGTATGCATATTTCCATCTTTCTTTACTAGCTTTTATTTTTATTTTTGAGAATATAATTAAAGCATTTCTCTCTTCCCTTTCTTTTCTCCAAACTCTCTGATATACCCCCTCCCTCCACTCTCCATCAAAACATGGCTCCTTTTTTCTTGTTGTTGTTAATTGTTATTGCATGCATATATGTATATACATATATTCCTAAACATAACCTATTCGGCCTCCATGTCACTTGTATGTATGTTTTCAGGGATGACCATAGGGTACAACCACCCCACTAAGAGGAAGGCTGAAGGAGGAAGTTTGTACTACCTCATTAGGCTCACATCTATCCTATTAGCACCAACATGGAGACAGCCACAGAAGGTGTGATGTACTCGTCATCACACGGCACTAACCACTATTAAGAAAGCAAAAGCAAGCAAAGGAATTAACAAAGGCCAGTGAGATGATGCCGAGGGTAGGGGCAAGCACTGTTCACTAATGGCCTCAGTTTGATGCTTGGAATTCATATGGTGGAGGGGCAGAGCTGACTCCCACAGGCTGTCCTCTGACCTCCACACCCTGCAGTGGCACACCTGCACTGACCAACTCCCATCCCTTGAAGTAAATAAACATGTAACAGAAACAAAAATCTCAAACCTGTCAACCATAACCTAGACTTAATCAAGTTTCAACTGAACTGATATAAAGGCGTTCTAACAAATCAAAGACATGTGAATGAGAACACCTACAAATATTGTAGAAAGATTCCTAGGTTTTAGAAATATATAACAAGTTAAATATGACAAACCCCAAGCTGTCTGGAGTTTCCTTCACAATTCTTTAGCAGGGGAAGTTCTGGTGGAGGTATGTGTATGTGTGCATTCATAAAGGTGAAGTACGATTGACAAAATACTGATAATCATTGACTAGTACAGGGATTCCTCAAAAGTGACTTACCACTTCCAGACATTTGAATTCCTTTTTTTTTCATTTTTCTTTATTAAGAAATTTTCTACTCACTCCACATACCACCCACAAATCGCCCCTCCTCCCTCCTCCCACTCCCCCCCCCAGTCTTCTCTCCCAAGCCACCCCACATCCCCACATCACCCAAATCAAGGTCTCCCATGGGGAATCAGCAGAGCCAGCCTACGCAGGTCCAAGCCCCTTCCCACTGCACCAAGGCTGCCCAAGGTGTCACACCACAGGCACCAGATTCCCAGAAGCCTGCTCATGTACTATGGACAGATCTCAATCCTCCTGCCTGGGTGCCCCCTAAACAGTTCGAGCCAAACAACCATCTTCCGTATCTAGAGGGCCTAGTCCAGTCCCATGGGGGCTCCATAGCCACCAGTCCACAGTTCATGGGCTTCCACTAGTGTGGCCGGTCATCTCTGCATGTCTTCCCATCATGATCTTGACGTCCTCTGCCTGCAGACTCTCTTCCTCTCTCTCATTTCTGCATCTGCCTCCATCAGTCACTGGACCAAGACTCTATGATGACAGCTACGTTATTCGCTAGACCGGTCACCAGAGTAGACCAGTTCAGGCACCCTCTGGACCACTGCCAGCAGACCAAGGTGGGGTCATCCTTGTGGATTCCTGAGAGCCTCCCCAGCACCCTGCCTCTTCCTATTCCCATGATGTCCTCATCTATCATGGTATCTCCCTCCCTGCCCTCCCACTCTGTCCCTGTTCCAGCTTGACCCTCCCATTTCCCTATGTTCTCATCCCCACTCCTCACCCTCTGCCACCCCCCCACACCCAGTCCACTCATGTAGATCTCATCCACTTCTCCTTCACAGGGTCCTCCATGTGTCCCTCCTAGGGTCTTTCCCTGTTATCTTGCCTCTCTGGAGTTGTGGGTTGCAGTCTAGTCATCCTTCTCTCCCATCTAGTATCCACTTATGAGTGAGTACATACTATGTTTGTCATTCTGAGTCTGGGTTACCTCACTCAAGATGGTATTTTCTAGTTCCATCCATTTGCCTGCAAATTTCATGATATCATTGTTTTTTACTGCTGAATAGTACTCCATTGTGTATATGTGCCACATTTTCTTTATCCATTCTTCAGTTGAGGGGCATCTAGGTTGCTTCCAGGTTCTTGCCATTATGAATAATGCTGATATGAACATAGTTGAGCATGTGTCCTTGTGGTAAGATTGAACATTCCTTGGGTATATGCCCAAGAGTGGTATAGCTGGGTCTTGAGGAAGACTTATTCCCAATTTTCTGAGAAACTGCCATACTGATTTCCAGAGTAGCTGTACAAGTTTGCATTCCCACCAACAGTGGAGGAGTGTTCCCCTTGCTCCACATCCTCTCCAACATAAGCTGTCTTCAGTGTTTTTGATCTTAGCCATTCCAACAGGTGTAAAATGGTATCTCAGAATTGTTTTAATTTGCATTTCCCTGATGACTAAGGATGTTGAGCAATTCCTTAAATGCCTTTCAGCCATTTGAGATTCTTCTGTTGAGAATTCTCTGTTAAGCTCTGTAGGTCATTTTTTTAATTGGATTGTTCAGTATTTTGAAGTCTAGCTTTTTGAGTTCTTTATATATTTTGGAGATCAGTCCTCTGTTAGATGTGGGGTTGGTGAAGATCTTTTCCTATTCTGTAGACTGTCGTTTTGTCTTATTGACCATGTCCTTTGCTCTACAAAAGCTTCTCAGTTTCAGGTGGTCCCATTTATTAATTTTCGCCCTCAGTGTCTGTGCTACTGGTGTTATATTTAGGAAGTGGTCTCCTGTGCCAATTCGTTCCAGACTACTTCCTACTTTCTCTTCTATCAAGTTCAGCGAAACTGGATTTATGTTGAGGTCTTTGATCCATTCGAACTTGAGTTTTGTGCATTGCAACAGATATAGATCTATTTGCAATCTTCTGCATGTTAACATCCAGTTATGCCAGCACCATTTTTTGAAGATGCTTTCTTTTTTCCATGGTACAGTGTTGGCGTCTTTGTTGAAAAGCATATGTTCATAGGTGTGTGGATTAATGTCAGGGTCTTCAATTCGATTCCATTGGTCCATGTGTTGGTTTTTATGCTAGTACCAAGCTGTTTTTATTACTATAGCTCCATAGTAGAGCTTGAGGTCGGGGATCATGAGGCCTCCAGAGGTTGCTTTATTATACAGGATTCTTTTAGCTATCCTAGGTTGTTTTTCCATATAAAATTAAGTATTGCTCTTTCCAAGTCTGTGAAGAATTGTGTTGGGATTTTGATGGGGATTGCACTGAATCTGTAGATTGCTTTTGGTAAGATTGCCATTTTTACTATGTTAATTTTACCTATCCATGAGCATGGGAGATCTTTCCATTTTCTGATATCTTCTTCGATTTCTTTCTTCAGAGACTTAAAGTTCTAATCATATAGGTCTTTCACTTGCTTAGTTAGAGTTACCCCAAGGTATTTTATATTATTTGTGGCTATTGTAAAGGGTCAGACATTTGAATTCTTATCAAAAGGTAGTTTAAAGTAGCTCACTAGGAAAGTACTAGCTGTGTACAGTTCCTGATCATTTGTATCAGCTGGAAACTCCACACGAAACCCCGAAGAAATAAAATCCTTCTTATCTAGGGAAAAGCTCAAACATTTACAAGAGCAGTTACCTATCTTCTCTAGAGACTCTAAGAGGGCTCTCCAGCTGAGCATCTAGAAAGCCTTATCCCAGCTCTCCAGCTCTTTAGTGTGCAGAGAAACTCTGTGTTTTGCTAAAGAAAGGGGACTTGTTCTACACTTGGCAGGGGGCGTCTCCCATTCATCTGGCTTTACTCAGGGTGGTTTTTGTAGAGCAAAATTTAATTCTCCTAAGCACTACCCCATCACTTCTTTTTAGTAGGATAAATAGCCTCAAGAATCCGTGAAGTGAATACTTACTCATAAGATGCACATTTCCTTGAGGAAATAGAATATCATCCAATGTACTTTATGTTAAAACAGTGTAAAATATGCTCTATATTAGGCATATTTTATAACTGACCTGCTTATGAGGTTTTTTAAAATGTGTATCTCTCCATTATGGCAATGTGGAAACTATTGGAAAATGTTCTGAAAAATACATAGACTAACCAGCATTTAGCAACATTGATGTTTGGACTTATCATTTCCTTTTAAGCAAATAAAGGCCAAAATGTGATATGTGGTAAATACTAAGGGTCCCAAATATTGAACAAGAATTAAAGTCAGATTTCAATCTACTATTGACACACTCAAGAATGTTGGCCATAATATTTTCATAAGTTCCTATTTTATTAACGTATGCTTTGAGAATGGAAAAACTGATTATGATCTTACATTGTTAGCCGTTATTTTATTACTTAAAATATAGCAACTATTTAAGATACAAATGTTTAGAAAAGTAATCCTTGAGGTAAGTCCCCAAACAAGCTGACCAGCCACCAGCTTCCGCTGCGGTCACCGCTGCTTCTTCAGGGCAATGAGAGCATAGCACCTAGGAGACTGGACAGGGTCAAACAACTTCACAAGAGCGGACCACGCTACGTCTTCCTGAAAATGGAAAAGAATTTACATGTACTCCCACTTTTGAGCAAATAAAAGATGAGTCAGACTCCATAGACCAACTGGACTACAAATTGTAATAGAAAATGTTAGTAGAAACCAAAGGCTATAATTTTCTATTGAATGAAAATTACAATTCTGTTTTCAAGAAGTTATGTGGAAACATAACATACATCTGTAGAGACTGACTGCCAAAGTATTCTTTGTTTCAATATAGAAAAGCTGAACAAAGCCAATTAACACTGTATTTAAACAAGCAATTTTATGATGAAACATTATTCACCTTGTACAGAGAGGGAGAAAATGATATATAAATAAAAATTACATACTAAATACTTTAAATTTTATTATAGTTTTAAAGTAAAAATAATATGCACACACATGTACATGCACAATCTACAATCATGTGTGATGTCATTATAAAATATACTTAGTATTTAATAGTGACGTATGAAAGGTGGGATTATATTCCTCTTGCTCTTCTTTTTTATATTATATATCTTAGATTTTTAACAAATATGACTACTTTTGTAAGACATTTCAATATTCAAAATGAATAATGATATGCTTGTATAATTTCATTGGCACCTATTCATTTTGTTGCATGCTATTTTATTTAATTGTTTATCTGGGTCAATTGGATTTTTTGTGAAGGGAAATGAGTATTTATTTATTCAAATAGTAAGTTGGTGTATCACTTCCCAACTTGAGGATCAAGGCTTTGTAGGGATTTGGAATTAAATCGTGGCTAAGGAAAGTATATTATTTAAATCCTTAAGAATTACCCTAATCTTTAAAACTACTAATTAAAATAAAGGAATTTATTAAAATTCATTTGTTTAAAGAAGCCTTTTGAAAAGAAAAAGCACTAGGTGACCAAATAAAGTTGTTAAAAATAAAGGATTTATAGTGGACAATAAGTTGATTCTGTGAAGAGGACTAAACAGTTCAAAACAATTTATTGACCAGAGCTCAGCAGACCACACATCACAGACGAAACAGTAAGGTTGTGGGAGAGAAGAACTACCCCTCATTGATTAGAAAGACATTTCTACATCACAGGACATGAACATCCAAAGCACATTAAAAGATCAGGTCTAACAAAGTGAAATGTGTGCACAGGATCTTCGAAGACTGGCCATAATTAATTTTGGCTCTAAAATCATACATGCTTACGTCTATTCACTGCCTATGAATATTACTTATCACACAAGTTGATAAAACATCAAGTTTATTACAGAAATTTTTGAAGACATCTGCTGTACATATGTTTATATATTTAGCAAGAAATAGACTATATATTAAAAATAAGAGTATGAGAATTATTATCTTACTAATTTGTGTGAAATAACTTTATCCCAGCTCTGTAATTTTACTTATTTTATTTCACCTAATAATGATATTTGTTATGCACTGAAAAACAACATAATTTACCTGTTCCTTCAGGTAACACAGTCGATCAAGAAGAATCAGTGTTTCTATGCAAGGAGCCAGAACAACTTTCAACTGCAAGGAAACAAAAAGTGGTGTACTTTAATAGTTTATTTGCTTCAACATTTATGTTTGAGAAAGTGTATCTACAAGACGACGCATATGTCAGATACCCGATACCTATTGTACATCTTCCGAAAATGAATCCTCCAGATCAAAAGCTTTTCTTTACTCGTAATAGGAAAAGAATGCCCTCTAAGAGACACGAGGTGGAATCCAGGAAGCAATCATCTGATGGAAAGCTTTTAAAGGAGTCCTGAGAATGCGATTCATTAAAAGGAAAGCTTGTGAAATAACTGCTCTGGTTATCAACATGTGTTCAAAGGACTCTGAAGCATTGCTCTGTGCATTTATGATGCACTTTAAGAGAAATCTACCATGTGCTCTTTTTATTACACTCCTAACACCTAATATAGTTCTGAAATAGGAAATCATCCCAAATAGTTTGCCTTCTCTCTCTCTCTCTCTCTCTTTCTCTCTCTCTCTCTCTCTCTCTCTGTATTTCTTTCTCACTTACACAAACAACAGCAACAACACAGATTGACTGGCCCATAATATTTAATAGGGTACTATTCTAGTCTAGCAACATATCCAGTATAACACATACATATGTGTGTGTGTGTGTGTGTGTGTGTGTGTGTGTGTATGTACATGACTTACCATATTAAATGCCTCCAGCTCGTTCATTCTAGGTTTATATTTCTCATAGTAATCCATTATAATTTCTTCAGAGACCTTTGAAATAAAAACGGTAACAATAAACTTATCAATGTAACAGTTATATAATTAAAAAAGTCCCTATAATATAACCAAATTATAATATAAGTCAAATAAGTACCATATCAATTTAAGGTAACTTTAATGTCTGAAGAACTGTCTTTAAGCCAAGTGAATATAACAAAATTCTGTCATTCAAATCTTGTGAACTGATGATATTCACCATTTCATAAATAACACTGTCTTAAGATTTTCCAAATTCAGTACATAGTAGTAAAATATTTCACTTATTGCTATGTCTGCAAAACAATAATTTCACCATCTGAAGGTGTAACTTGTCTTCTTTATATTGTCTTTTTGTATCAAACGTACTTGTAATGCATACTCTTTAGTGCCTAGCCTTGGCTGAAACAAAGCAACAGTCTTATTTTTTAATAAGAGAATAAACACGGTTTTCTCATCTTTTCTCTCCAGAATATCTCAAGTAAGCAAACAGAGAAAGAAACAAAGACACACACTTCTTTGGCCAATGTTAAAGGGCATTTTAAATCTTAAATTTGGTGTATCGTAAAGGACAATGACTAGGGTGGAGTGACACAGGAAGGGGAAAAGACATGCCCCGGGTCACAGGGCCCCACAAAGAAAAAAGAACACAGTTCTCCAACATTACTTCTCCTGAGCATCATCATCAACAACAGTCACTGGTTCTTCTCAACAGACACCAAGAGAAAGCAACATGGAGAATACAGAGTCACACAGAAAACCCATACTTCTAGAAATCAACACGATAGAGATTATGAATTCAGGCTGTCCTTCAACTGCTGATCTCAGAACATATACTATGGATCTCATTCTGACACACATTTGTGAGTTGGGGCCTTCTGCTGCCTCTGACCTCTATTATACACTTTTGTACTTTTAAAATTTAGAAATTCATCTATTATATACTTTACTGTTCAATGTCTTAATGTGGGCCTTTTATTTTGTAAATATTGTGGAAATGACTGTGGGACTTGGAAAAAAAATTACCTTTGACGTTTTAAAAGACAGTCCACTTTTTAGCATGTGTGTGTGTCCAACCTATGTTGTCTTAACTAATAAATGTGGTTCTCCCCTCCAAAAAAAATTTAGAAATTAGGTGCAATAGAAGAATTAGAAAAAATTCATTTAGACATGTATGAGAAAATCTGACATCTTTTCTATTGTTTTTACTCTTTATTCTCTTTCCCTTGCTTTGACATGTTGTCTTAGTTACTTTTCTATTGCTGTCATGAGATACCATAATCAAGACATCTTATAGAAGAAAGGGTTTATTGGAGGCTCACAGTTTCAGAGGGTGAGTCCATGGCTACCACAGTGGGGAACATGGCAACAGGCAGGCAGGCATTGCTCTGGAGCAGTCGCCGAGAGCTCACATTATGAAACAGCCACATGGAAAAGCCAGAAAGCTAACTGGAAATAGCATGGGTTTTTGAAACCTCAAAGCCAAACCTTGAGTGACATACCTTCTCCAGTAGGGCCACACCTCCTAGTCTTTACCAAACAGTTTCACCAACTAGGGATCAGCATTTATATATGAGCCTATGGGGGCTGTTCTCATTGAGACTATCACACATGTATTATATTTATTTGGTTGGCTGATTTTTGTTTCATGAGATAATGTATTGATGTGTAGCCCAGTCCGGGTCTTAGATTTGTAGCCCTCCTTCCTGGGCCTCCCTAGTGCTGGGATTCTAGGGTACACCACTGTGCCTGGTTCTGATATGTATTTTGACAGCAGTTTCATCTGGTGACCCCCCCCCTTAAATTGCACTTCACAAAGATGTTCACCTTATAAAAACAATTTTCTTTGCATTCATTTTATTGATTATGCACCTTCATCAATTATGTATGACTTATATTGTTATTCTGATAATATAACTGACATTAAAAGCTGAGAAATGCAAACAATTGATACACTAATCACTCAGCTACTGAATGTAGACTTTACATGGCCTACAATGTGCCTCCTGAGTGTGAGGATTCAGTACAGTATGAGTATATTATTTAGAGAAAAAATGGGAAGTAATGGTTGTTGATGTATTAGACAATGACTTGAAAAGTGACCTGTGCTGTTCTTGTCCTTGTTGCCACTGAACACAGAATGTACACTGAATGGCGACCAAAGTACTGAAAATAATTCTATTGTTTCCTGCTGTCCAATCCCCACATTCTAGAAACAGCCTCTACCTCGAGTTGAGTTGTCTCTGAAAATTATGGGTTACGGTCAAAGAAATGGTCAGCTCTAAAGAGAAAGTGGAGTGGAGACAATGAATAGATGATCATCTCAGGCACTTTATTCAATCTCCTACCCTCCTTGTAACTTATTGAACTAGTCTGGCTCTTAACAAGGTTTATATATCAGGCAGTAAGTGTAATACTGCCCAGTGGATTTTGTGCACCTGACCATAGTCATCCTGTCTGGAAGAATTTCAGGAGTGAAGATTTGGAGGGAAGCATCTGTTAACTGTTCACTAACATAATTCAAGAGAATTTCTTCTGCCTTTATTTCAAACCTTAATATTTAGTCTGCTTTAGAAATGAATATATCTGTTGACAAGCATGAATTTCCTCTTGACTCCTTTGCAGCCTGTCTGCTTGATAGCTGCCAGCTTTGGAAACATGCCCAACAAATATTCTTCATGTGAACAAAGCCTGTTAATATGTTACGTAAGTACGACAAAACATGGGCTATGGAGTTAGCTGTTTTAAATTAGAATACTTCTTCCTCAATGACCTAGATCTTCCCTTTGGAAATCCACTTAACTGCAATTAAGATACAATTGTTTTTGCTTTATCTTATTATATATTATTTGTCACATTTGGTTGTTATCTCTTAGAGACCTGTTCTTTAATGAGAGACAGAAAGGAAGTGGATTTGGAGGGGAGGAAAAGTGGGGAGGAACTGGAAGGTATAGAGGGAGGGGAAACTATAATCAGGATATATTGTATGAGGAAGGAATCTATTTTCAATAAAAGAAAACAAATTTAAAAATATATCTAATGGAAGTGGAAAATGAAGACCTAGAGAGAGGTAGCTGAGTGAGAATCTAGGAAAAGTAAAATTAGAAGGGCTTTAGAGTCTTGCATAGAAATTGGTGATCAAGTCTGTGGCCCTGGAAGTTTTGGGTTGTTCTATCCACTTGTGCCTGAACCTAGAATGATATAATTCATGTACCCAGGCCTCCTCTGCCTTTATTAGGTATTTAAAATAAAATACATCAAAGCCTCCAAAATAAATAGATTAAGATCGCTTAACTTACATCTCAACCTTCACCTAAAAATCACATTCATTATTTTATCATCATTAATATTTAACAAGAGGGTGACAGATCCCATGGAACTGAAGCCACCCTATGTACATACTTCAAACCAAGTCCTGATCCTCCACAAGATCAGCAAGTGCTCCTAACCACTGAGTCAGCTCTCCAGCTCTCATTTTTTTAAATAATCATGGTTCAGTAGGGTTTTTTTATAACAGTATAGATAATTTCCACAAAGCATTTTATCTTTGAAAAAAATCCAGACAATTTACTCTGATCATGCTTTTCCCCTACCCCCAACTCCTCCCAGATTCTCCCCACCTCCTATCTCTCCATCTTACACAGTGGTATATTTGTTTTAGTTAAAAAACTAATGTTGATGCATTATTAATTAAAGCCCATACTATACTCAGATTTTCTTGGCTTTTACATAATGTACTTTTTCCGTTTCAGAATCAAATACAGGATGTCATATAACATTTACCTGTATCAGCTTTGACACTTTCTCAGACTTGTTTTTGATGACCTCAACAATTTTGAGAAATAATGGTCATATATTTTACAGAATGTTCTAGTATGTTTTAGATTTTTTCCTCAAAAACCAAAAAGGGTTATGTCTTGTAAGAGGAAGAATATAGGAATACAGTACAGTTCACATGCCCTCATATCAAGGGTCCATACTCTTCACATAACTTGTCACTGTTGGTGTTGAACTTGACTGTCTGGCAGAGACTGTCTGCCCCGTTTCCTGACTGGAGAGTTCCCCTTTAGGCCCCTGTTTCCAAATCCTATTCTTTAAAGGAAAGTTACCATGTACTGTCCATATCTAATTGGTTGACAGTTATATTTCCTGTCTCTGAGAATAGAATATGGTGGTGGTTTTAGTGAGAATGTCCCCCATGAACTCAGATGTTTGAACACTTTGTCCTTAATTGATGGAACTGTCTGGTAGGCTTAGTAGCTGCAGCCTTGCTGGAGGAAGCGTATCACGGGGATAGGCTTTGAGATCTCAAAGTCACATGCCATTCCCAGTTTGCTGTCTGGACTTCCTGCTTGAGGTTCAAGAAATGAGCTCTCAACTGTTCCTGCCACCATGCCTTTTGCAGCCACAATTTCCTGCCATGAAGAATCTGGAACCATAAGCCAAATGAACATTTCTTTCTATACTTGGCCATGGTGTTTCATTACCGCAACAGCAACAAATACCTACATAAATTATTTTTTAAGGGAGATTTATATTTCTTTTAATCTATTTATTCTGTTTTGTTTGTTTGTTTGTTTGTTTATGATCATAAAAAGGACTACAGAGTAGCAAGGGTGGGCCATAATGCAACTCAGAGGGAAGAGCAGATGAGTTCATGACAGTTACGGGGTTGTTCACACCTGATCGGATGACTTGGTAACTGACTTACTTCTCATCACTAGATAGTAAGACCAAAGCTGCTGAGATGCACTGACCAATATAGAATTAGCTGAGCAACTGAGGGAAATAGAAAACCTGTTCACTTAATGCAATTATAACAGGAGAATTTCCAAATGTAGGGAAAGATAGGGATGGATAAGTACAAGAGCAATTTAGAACCCCAAGTAGACATAGCCAGAAAAGAACTTCTCTGAGACATACCATTTTTAAAATGTTAAGGCTAGGAAAAAAGAAACAAAGCAGCAAGAGAAAATCTCACTACTTACTAGGTTAAACATACCAGAATAACATTCTACCTCTTAATAGAAACTAAATGAAGTGGCTCATTGGGTAAAGGTGCTGACTGGTGACCTGAGGTTAATCCCTGGAACCCACATAAATGTGGAAGGAGAGACCTGATTCTACAAAGCTGTTCTCTGCTCTCCACATGTGCACCAAGGAATGTACCCTCCCCATCATGTACACCCACACACTAATAATAAATAAGACTTAAACAAGCTTAAAAACCAGAAACACATGGAATGATATATTTCCGGTCATGAAAGCAAATAACTGTCGAAGTGGATTACATTTTATCTAGCAAATATTGCTTGAAATTGACGGAAAATATTTTCCAAGATAAGCACAAATGAAAGCAATTCACCAGCACTAAACAGGCATCACAGAAGATACTTAAATAAATTCCACACACACAGGAGGAAGAAAGTCACAACACAAGAGCACATGGAAGAATATATCTCATGAGGAACATATTAAGACATGAGAATTACAGGGCTAGAGCGACTCGGTGGTTAAGAACACTCACTGTTCTTGCAAAGAACTGCATTTTAGCTCCCGGCACCTATGCTGGGCAACTCAACTGCCTGTAACTTAGATCCAGGGTCCCCAACATCGTTTTCTGGCCTCCACAGGCACCTAAGCGCAATGCACATACACATACACACACACACACACACACACACCTTTTTATCTAATGAGAGCTAGAATAGAATCAAACATTTCCAATTCAGTAACCAACAGACCTCTAAGATGAAGGGAGGAAGAAAAAACAGTATCACAACCAACTAGAAATGCAGTATCAGGAATCAGCAAATATCTTACTAATAACCTTGATAGATGTTAATAGTCTCAATACTCCAATTAAAACATGTACACTAGTTTACTGGATCAAACCAGAAGATCCAGTTATTTGTTTTAAAAGGCACAGCTTAATGGTAAAGACTCACACAGAAAACCAAAGGACATAGTAGTATGTGTCAAAAGAATGATAATAGGAAAGAGGCATGATACCTCACAAAGAAAACAAAAGCCAAACAGAGTCTAAAGAGGTACATATGTAAGCTTAGCTTTCCTGAAGAATGGTAAATATGTTCTTAAAATAGTCTACACTTTATGAAGGGGGTCAATGAACAGTACTCCAAGGTGATTACAACTATCAAAATGAAAGATCAAAATAGGGATCATTGAGTAAGAAGTCTTCACGCATAAAAACAGTATACCATAACTACTGCATAGTACCCTTTCCTTTCCCATACTCGTTGATGGAAATGGTAGTTTAAAACGTAGACACATAATGAGACTATTAGGTGGCTGCAGATGAAATCATAAAGGAAAAAAAATGCTCAAAATCAATGGTTCTTAACAGAGGTCAATTTTGGCAATGGCCAAAATTTTAATCATCGTGTCACTGCTGACATCTAGTGGACAGAGTCCAGAGATACTGCTGAATGCATAGAGCAGTCTCTTGATACATATTATGATCCAAATCCCAACGGTGCTGAGTTTGAAAAAGGCTCTCAGAGTAAAGTCCACTGTTGACTCTCACAACTGAATACAGACTTCTGGAGAAACTCCAGTGTGAGAGCCAATGGGAATCCAGCGTATGCAGCCTTGCTTTCCTTTGGAAGAGGTGTTTGGGAATCTTTAGTTTCCTTTCATGCTTAATATAATTTCCTGTGACTTTAACTTAAGCAGAGTTTAAGATATTATCTAGGTAGTTCATTTGCCTAAACTGTTAAGTGCACGTCAATACATTCACCACCCATTCAATTCCACAGGAATATCATTAATAAACAATTAAGAATTTAATCAAACTTCTTTTCAGTCTTTTGGTATATTTAAAAATTTAAGTTTTATACAGCATTTAGAATTTTATGTGAATTTTTTTGAAATAAAGTTATACACAAGTATCTATTGTGTTGTGGTGAAAATTTTAATTTTTTTTTTTGTTGTTGTTTTTGGTTTTTTTTTCGAGACAGAGTTTCTCTGTGTAGCTTTGCGCCTTTCCTGGATCTTGCTCTGTAGACCAGGCTGGCCTTGAACTCACAAAGATCCGCCTGCCTCTGCCTCCCAAGTGCTGGGATTAAAGGCGAGCGCCACCACCGCCCGGCTGAAAAATTTAATTTTAATACTTCTATTTCATGGTGTGCAGGTAAAGTGAGACATTGTTATAATACCAGAAATGTATCTGGTTTCATCACTTTCCCTGCTTCCAAACACCCTGGCCTAAAAGACACTATTGTTTAAATCCCTTGTTTAAAATCCAGACAACACCCCACCAACAAATCCCTCTTATCAAATCTGCTGCTTTTCCCCAGTACACCATTATTTTATTCCCTAAGATATTTGTTGGTCCTCTTTTCTTTTTTCTAATGTATTCCAGCGTGTACTTTTGTTTTCCCTCAAATCACTTTACAGGAGCCAGGTGGCACACCTTTCACCCCAGCTCTTGGGAGGTAGAAGCAGGAGGATCTCAGTGAGTTCAAAGCCAGCCTGGTGTACAACGTGAGTTCCAGGACAGCCAGGACTATTACACAGAGAAACTCTGTCTAGAAAAACCAAAGAAAAAACAAAACAAAACAACAACAACAAAAAACCCCAAAACCAAAACAAAACCCACAAAATAAGAAAAAAAATGCTTTACAGTTAAAAAAACAAAACAAAATCGATCAAGTGATTGTAATAGAAAATCAATGGGCCATCATTAGCAACCTTATTAGCTAATAGAAAGTAAGAAATCACTTAAGACAGTCTTTTATTCAGTGATACTTGTCTTTTCCTGAGACTCTTATTAAATTAGTTGAGGATAATGGAAGCATCTACCATGAATATTTTCTTAAACTTTTTCCTTTAGGGAAGCTGAGAACACCTGTAATGTACCATGCTGCCTGCAAGCAGACTCTAATTACCAGGGTCACCACAAGGACGATGTATTTGCTATAGGTGATGAACCTACGTCTATACGGCATTGTTGCCCAGGGCTGTACTTTACATTAGGACCCATTCTAAGCAGTACACCTTTTATGGGTTTAAGTAACTTTCATGAATTTTGACTTTTGACGAAAAATCACCATTATATCAAAATAGACTCTCTTGCTATCTTCCAGAAATGTCATAGACTTGTATTTCACATTTACATATGTGATTCACTTTGAGTTTGGGAACGATGCAATTTGTTCCTAGATTCACTTTTCTACTTGTGTGTGTCCTACTGTTTGGACATCTCCTGGCGAGAAAAGAGGCTCTTTGCTCTACTGTACTGCCTGTATCAGTTTGCCGCACAACACCTGGCTGCATCTGTGTGGGCCCATTTCTGGGTTCTCAATTCTGTTCCTTGATCCATTTGTCTATTAGTCTGCAAATATCAACTTGTCTTTATAATAAATCTTAAAGCTACCCAGTAACGATCCTTTAGCTTTGATTTCATTTAATATTGTTAGCTTTTCTGATTCTTTTGCCTTTCTATATATATATGACTTAAGAACAGTCTGTCAACATCCATGAAATAACTTCCTGAAATATTGACTCAGATTATACTGAAACAGATCCAAGTTGGGAAGTGCTGACATCCTGAGAAGAGTAAATCCTCCTTCATAGACTATCTCTCCTCTTCATTTCCCAGTTTTGGTTCTTCTCTTAAAGACATTTTGATTGTATTCTATTAGAAAATCTATATATTTCACTTTGGGGTAGCGTGCTCATACAAATGCTGCTGTATCTTAATTTCAAATTTAACTTGTCCATTGTTGGTTTTGAGGAAAATGATTTTCTGTGCATGGTCTTTATATCCTACCTTGTTTAATTTTATTATCTTAATTGCTCATTATTTGGTTGCATTTTTTTTTTAAATGAAGATGATCATGGCATCTTGAACAAGGACAGTTTTCTTTCTTCCCAATCAGGATACCATTCACTTCCCTTTCTTCTCTTAATGCACTAGACAGTATTATAATATGATGTTGAAAAGCATGGAGGAAAAAAAATCTTGTCTTGTTTCTCATCTTATCGAGAAAACTTTGTGTTTTTCACATTAAATGTAGTGTTGTAAACAGGCTTTTTGGAGCTATTTTCCATCAATGTACAAATGATTCTACAAAAAAAATCTACACATATGATCATGTGATTGTTCTTTTATATTCTGTTACTGTACTGGACCACATGCAATGGTACTGGAATGCTGAGCCCAGCTCATGTACTTGAGTAGATTCCACTTGGAGTCTCTAACTTCCTTCAAGTTTTATTAGTTTGAAAAATGTTTCATTTTCTGAATAATCATTTCACAGGCTAAAGTATGTCAAGGCTCCCTTCTCCCAACATTTACAATATTTCCTTCACTCTCTTACTGTTCGTGCAGTTTCTGAGATGAAATTAGAAGTAATTCTCATCTTTGCTCATCCACAGACAAACGATAAGAGCATCGTTATCTTCTTCCCATTTCTTTTTCTTTAGCTGTGATCTTTCTGTTGATTAAAAATATCTGTCTTGATGTGGTTTTTGTTACTTGTCTTGCTTGGTGGTCTCTGTTTTGTGGATCTGTGGTTTGTTGGTGGTCTCTGTTTT
>CABHPH010000179.1:0-43319 GCA_902168325.1 Peromyscus nudipes
AGCCATCCCCTTATGCAGCCCTGCTGGGGAAAGCAAGCTCAGATCTCACTACGAAATATCTGTGGGCTCCCACAATTAATAAGACACTAAATTCTTGAACATGTAGTCATTTTAAAATTCTATATAGACAATTTTGTAAAAGTTTTAATCAGGCATCAAATCTTGGAATGAAATAAGTTTTTATATTTTTTCCATTTGAGTCCATTCTTAAATTTTTTTGTTAATTTTATTTTTGGGATTAATTGTAACATTTCTCTCTTCTCTTTCCTTCCTCTAATACCTTCCATATATCTCTCCCTGCTCTCCTTCAAATTCACAGAAACTTCTCTTTATAACAGATGATGATCACTACAACAAACCAAAAACAATCAAAGTATAAAGCTGTGGAGTTCAGTCCTAATGATACAGCCACAAAGCTTCCCCATACCTAAGGCTTAGCGTTCACTGCAGGGGAGAGTACAGCCAGATTGTAAGAGCCAGAGAGAGGATCAGGGAGTTTTCTCTGAGATTAAGTCTCTTAGTAATATCAGAATCGTCATCAATAAAGTCTCACCAGCATTACTCCATAACATGAACTAAATAAGAATGAGATATATGAACATTCCAAATACTGAGTCTTGAGCATATGTGTAACTGAAGCATAAAATGAAAAACCAATATAATTTCAATAGAAGCTATACTTTGTATGTTGAATACTTACAGGCCTGATGTTTAAAGTAATTTTTCTTGGGTAAAACTTTTATGCTATTTTTATATTTTTCTCCTTTTTTACTTTTGAAATTATAATTTAACTACAATATTTCTCTTTTTCCTTTACTTTCTCCAAACCCTCCCATATACCTCTCTGTACTTTCCTTCAAATACATAGCATCATTTTTACTAATTATAATTACATGTATGTATATATATATATACACACACATATATATACACATACACACACACATGCACACACACACACACACACACACACATATATATATATATATATATATATATATATATAATTAAATGTCTAAATACAACCAATTGAGAATATATAGTGTTATTTATATGTTTGTTGTCAGGGCTGATCTTTAAAAAACTGCTTCATTTCTTTATAAGAAACTTTAAGAGGATAATTTGTTCTAGTCACCCATATAGTATTTCCATGTCTCTGTGTTAAGAAAGTAATCCCCAAATGCCTTGCCAATCTTAAAACAAAAAAATGTGTCCTGTTTACATTTTGGTGGAAGGATGAGCTTCAGTCAAGCATGGAGCTGAGGATATTTTGTCCCCTTACCTCCTCAAAAATCTTCTTCAAGACTCCCCATTTCACTTCTCCATAATTATATTCTCATGAAAGTTTTAACTCCTTTATTGCTAATCTTTATTTCAATTGACCTTGAATTCACCACTCTTGGAGATTCTGATAACCCTAGCACTTCTTAGAACCACACTCCAAAACTATATCCAGGGAGCAGGAACAGCTTTCAGTGGTGGAGTGCTTGCTTAGCCTATGTGAGGAGGTAAATTCAATCCCTTGCAACAGGTCTCTACTCAGCCAACCAAAACACAATTGCATATATATATGCATATGTATATATGACTTTAGAGAGATGGTTCAGAGGTTAAGAGCACTTGTTGATTTTGCAGAGAACTTAGTTTTAGTTCTGAGCACTCACAAAGTGGCTCACATCCTTCTGCAACTCCAGTTCCAGGGAATAAAATAGTCATGTACATGGTGCACAACATGCATGTAAGTAAAACATTCATTTGTGCACAAAAAGTAAAAAACAAACAAACAGACAAAAACAATAAAAATGTGCCTTTATGAAGAGAAAAACTCTTAGGTGTCTGTTTTAAATGCTGATTATTAATTTAAGAATTAACGTCAATCAATCATACTGTTTTCTTTTTGCATCTGCAAGCTATGTTCTCTCAATATGCTAAATTTGTTCATTGTTAAATAGAAATGCTTCAATGGAAATGGTCAGTCTGAGAGCTGGTATTTAGATTAGCTTTATTACCTGTGCCTCATACTTAGTTTCCTTTAAAAAAATCACTGTTAAACACTTAAAATTAACTTATGTGAATCAAAAGAGAAGTGGCCTTTTTGAATTCCTGAACAGTTGCCCTTTGAAGCATTCCACATATTTTATAATGACAAATAATTATAAGTGGCTCATTGGTCCTCCTAATCTATAGTACATTTAAGGGAATAAATCACTTCAATAGGTATTGCATATGGTTAATGATATGTAAATACAAAATTTGATTCTTTTTTCAGCATCAGACAAACAAAATTAAATACCCTTTCAGGACAGTCATTGGAAGAAACGCAAATAAAAAGTAGATTTGCTTCATGCACCAGAAATGTTTGCAACTTGTCCTTATGAATTATGCATATGGAGTCTAATCACAGCCATTACAGTTTGCAGGTCTCCCTAAATAGCACCATCATGCTCTGATGTTATGGGAACAGAAATAGCAGAGCATTGAATTGGAAGTCAATGAACTCTCTCTTGTTGCATCTACATTCAGTTTTAAATATCATCCAGTTGTTTAAAATCTATTCTCTTGGGATAGACAGATATGTGGAATACTCTTTATTCGTAGACATAAATATCCATGAACTGTTGTCCATATTAATAAATGTGTATTACATATAAAATTTAATTTGAAGAGTTGGAATGTCATTCAAAGTAGGACTACTGCACTATTTGCAATCTATATCTATTATATATAGTATACTATATGTAATATTATTTCTTTATTCATAATATAACATTATTTCTTTATCTCAACTCCCATATGACAACCAGATAATTCCCTAAAGAACAGAATGATAGGGACCATGAGATTGGCTCACATACTACATTTTGAGTAGTCCAGTAATGGCTGCCTCACACAGGAAACAAGCACTTGCTGCACAAAATAGGTAAGTCACCAGTTTAAATCTGGGTGAAGGCCTGGAGGATGACTGGAGAGCTTCTAGTCTTTAGCCTACTCTGGGAGCCCACGGAGCTGTACTAGTATCACAAGAAAATGCAGCAGCAGCAGCAGCAGCAATAGGAATGTGAACTCTGCAGCAAGAGTGAGTGCAAAGAGGCAATGACCCAAACTTCCCTCCTTCTGTGTTTCTTTATTGTGACAGCCTCCACACAGAGCTACTCATATGTAAGGTGTGTCTTCTCACTACAAAAAATGTGATCAGGAAGTCCCTCATAGGGGTGTTCATCCACTTGTGTCTCAGTGGATCTCAGATCCATTTTAGTTCTCATCCATGATCAGACATTGTAGCTAGTATGAGTTATTTTTAATAGTTTTACTATTATGTATTTATTTGAGACATTAATATGTTTCTGGCTTGCCTAAAGGCAATATGTAACCGGGAACAATGACCTTAATCTTTTGGCCCCCTTGTTTACAATTTCTGAGAGTTAGAATAACAGGCATATACCACCATTCCCAGTTTATGTTCACGGTGGTTCAAATTCAGGGTTTGGGGCATGCTAGGCAAGCACCCATTCAATTGACCTACATCTCCAGTCCAAAGTAACAATTCTTTTTCAAACATTTTTTAAAAGTAAATTCTAGGAGAAAATAACCTTAATTTATTCCATATTTTATCAAGGCCTTTTAAAGACAAATGGCATTTTTGAGATGTATAAGATAGCTTATAAGAGGAAAGCACTTGCTTCCCAAACCTGAACAAAATACCAGATAGCAACTTCAAAATTGGAATGAATTATTTTATTTACAGTTTCAAAGAGTTCAATACATTACAGTGGGATTATGGTAATCGGGAAGGTGAGAACATGGGAATATAGGAAGAGGCCACTATATGCTCTTGACTTTCTGTTTCCCATCTCTGTCCCCTACCTTGCACCACCTGCAAAGATATCAGCATATTCCAAATCACCAAATGATCAGTCCATTAATTATTTTTGGCCTATCATTATGTAATTACCTTTGGAAACACAATCATGGATATTGAGACATGTTTTACTTATAAATTGGAGCTTATTGCTCCAGCCAAAGTAACAATCAGGACTCACCAGTTCAGATGGAAAATGTCACAAGAATTGAAATAGAGCTTATTAGTCTGGCCAAAGTAACAATCAGGACTCGCCATTACAAAGGGAAAATATCACAAGAATTGAAATGAAAAAAGAAAAAGCAACAACAGATTCTTTGGGCCTCATCTAATCAAGCTTTCCTGAAGTGAACAGAAACTGCTGGCATAAACCAGCACCTCTTCTTCTGTTAGAGTTAATAGTGGGCTGAACTGAAATGCACTTACTTAAAACAGCCTGGACACAAACATGGTAGTTTTATACATATGTGTTCCTGTGATCCTGGCTGCTTCATTAGCACAGATCAGCACTTCTCTCCTTAGAATCCTAAGTTCTTATAGGAGTTGTCTTTTCAGCTTCAGTCACTGCCCTTGAAGGGAAATAACACTATGTTTCATCAGTGCAAAAGACAAATGTTAGCATCAGATTTTTATCTGCTGTAAGAGACCTTAGCAATTTTCAATTTTTCCATGTCTTCTTGATGAAAAGCTGCTTTATCACCATAAATCTAAAATAAATTAAAGAAATATTATGATAATTTTATTGTCATTTTGAAAGAATCTAAAGTGACTTTGCAATGGAAATACCAGTGGAAGGCTTGAGAATAAAAGCCAAACCCTGTTTTTTTCCTTAAATAAATAAGTACACAAAGAAAAGAAAATACAAGGATTTAAATATTAGCACATTGACATGTCATAAATGAATTAAGAACTGACAAAACACACTTGGCTATTCCATGCTAAAGACATATTTAGTCATTGGGTCTTGAAGGAGACCTCAAACTTTTCTTTGTCGACTTCACATCTTGTAAATATTTTATCTCCATAATTTAGCACTGTTTCGTATGTCCATGTCTTGCTCAGGCAAAGTGAATTGACTAAAATTCAATGCCTGACCCAATGCCATTCAGTAGAAGACACACAGCCCATAATTTTGCCTCTCTTATTACTGCATTTAAGAAGTTTATCCTGTATCTTAACAAGATGATAGAACTGTTACAGCCATCAATCATATTTGTTTCCTTAGATATAGTCAAGCTTATTTGTGAATATGCATACATGTTATTTTATTTTTTAATTTATTGACTAAATGACATTCAACATACTGATCAGAATCAGCACCACCATATCACTGTGCTAGTGTTTTATAATTGTATACTCTCTCAGCATCTGCTACATGTTGATCCTCAGCTATTGTGATCCCCTACATTACTTTTCTTTCCTATAATTTTTATTTTAAAATTGCTATATACAATGAAGCATAGGACATGGAGCTGTTTCAGACTGTCTTTTGTTTGCAGCCTAAGGCTGCAGATTCACCCACCGGTCATGTATAATAATAGTAAGTTTCTTTTTTCCTTGCTAAGAAGGTTATAGGGTGACCGTATGACTCAAGTTGTTTACATGATAATCTTTTGAGGCCGATTCCAGTTTGTAATTGTTTTTGTAAAAAGATGCTAAAAGTTCATGTGCGGGTGTAGTGGGTAGCTGTTCCAGCTTTGACCTTGAGGCACTGCCCCTAGTGAGGCAGCAGGTAACTGCTACACCTACCTATGATCTACCCCTAGGGCATGGCTGAAACAGGTATTCCTTAAGATCTGAGATGTGTATGTGCCTGCTCTCTTCACTACCTAATGGTCTTGGATGCTGGTGCGGATCAGGGCAGAGCTCTCCAGAGAACAATGCTAGACTGTGCCACAATCCCTATGTCCTGTATTGTGAGTTTCCTGTATTGTGAGTTAACCCCCCAATAAATTCCTATAACCATTAAGCTATTTCTGTGGATCGGTAGCGATTTAATCACTTTATGTGTGATTTGTTTAGATATAATTTTTCATTTCTTTGGGATAGATGCTCACAAGTGTCTTTGCTGGGCATTCAGATGCTTCCCCTTTGGTTTGTATGAATCATTGCCAAACTGTTTTCTCTTTAACTTGGGCCATTTTCCTTTCCTTCATATAATTCATCAGTGATACTCATTTTCCCAAGATCCTTCCCAGAATTCCACTTTGTTGCTATTTTTATTTGATCCAATATTTTAATAATATCCATAGCTTTATATTTCTTACATAGTAAGTGGGGTTATAAACAGTTTCCTTCACTATTCAGACTTTGCCCCATGTGGCAAAGTATGGTAAACAACCTCCAATACAATTCTGTTGTCTCCATTGTTTAGGTAGTTGTAGTAAGAACAGACAGCACATAGAAATATTTTGTCCATTGGAGAGTGCTCAGCTGAAGATCTTGTACATCTTTCCCTTGGTTGGAGGTTTGTAAACATCCTAGCATTTTCACTACCATGAGAGAAAGTAAGAATATTTAAATTCTAAAGTTCTATTTGGAGTATCTAATTCTGTTTATATTTCAAGTTGATTTCTCACTATCCCCGTACTTCCTTCTAGTCCCTTGTACAAGTTTTGTTCTGAAACATGGATTTTGCCATTTTCAGACAAAAGTCTATCTCTGACTCACCATCACCCTAAATTACAATAATGGTATGGCTGCATTTCACTTGTCATTTTACCCTTCTTCTATTTTGAACACACGGAGAATTACCTACATTGCTAATAAAAATTACCTAATGATTTCCTTTCCTCCTTTCTCTTAAATCAATGTGTTTTAACTGCATACCTAACCCCCTAAACTTTTTTTTTTTTTTGGTCATGTTGCCTTCTTCTATGGGAGACCAGCTGAGGGATCTGAAGGACAATAGAACACTAGAAAAAGGACATACTCTTTCCATTTGTTTCCTGTTCTCCTCGGTGTCCTCCCAACATAGTCATAGTTATCCATCCTGCCAGGGACAGCTGATTGCAGCAGATGCAATCCATTCTAGCTTGTGGTTTTGCCATCTCACCAGCTCTAGCTCCATCATGCCTCTCAGATATCTATGCTAATCATAACCTCCTCTTCTTACTAGTCTCCATGCCAACTCAAGAGGGAGTCCCCTTCACATGATATGCTATTAATAGTAACAAACACTTCTTTTTGTTATTCAATGTTTAGTGGCAGCTGCTTCCTACAATACTACATTGCTAACACCGCCATACTCCACTTTAGTCTTTCTGATTTGCAAATAGTTTGTTCAAATTTTGAATACTACATTATTCCTGATAATTCTCCTGGCATGTTGATTCATAAGTATGTCTTATATAAAACAATTTGATTATTTTCTTACGTATTTAATAAATTCTTATTTTTACAAGAACAGAAATATTTGGGGATAATATAAAATGGAAAATATATAGTCATAGAACAAAAGTTTCAATTATCTTGTTTTTAAGGAATCATTTTTGTTTTATTACAATATTCTTTATTTTTTATTCTTCTCCCACACACTGCATCCTGACCTCAGTTTCCCCTCCCTTCTCTCCTCCCAGTATGTCCCTCCTACCTCCCTCTTCCCCGTTTTCACTCCTCCTCCATTGCCCTTCAGAAAAGGGCATGCCTCCCCGGGACAGCAACCAAACATGGCATATCAGGGTACCTTTAGACTGGGTGCCTCACCTCACATTAAGACTGGACAAAACAACCCAGTAGGAGGGAAAAGGTCCCCAAAGCAGACAAAAGAGAAAGCCCCCACTCTCATAGTTAATTTGTTTTATCCCTAAGAATTTCATACATGTAGACAATAAAAATGATCACAACATCACCCATTTTCCTTCTTCTAGTCTTCTTGCAACTTCTCAACAGTTCTTTCTCCCATGTTTAATAATAAATCATTAAGTCCAATTACTGCTGCCTACAGGTTTTTGTTGTTTAATTAATCTAAGGAGCTCTTAAAATTTCTAGTTTCTAATTTAATTATATGAATGTTTGAAATATCAAATTTTATAAACATGTTATCCCTACACATTGACTATGATTTCATACATGTGCTACATAAACATTTATGTACTAGTCGAAGGACTTTAATTCAGTAGGCTAGTAACTGATGTTTTAATAGTGTAAGATCTTGATTTACCAATATGGATCATTCAAAAATGATGAAGCTGATTTGCTCAGATTTAAAAATTTGTGATTAGAATAATGAAGCACTAAGGAATTTTCCAATTGTATTTGATTCAGCAAAATTTTCCAAAAATCATTTTCATTTTACCCCAAATATCAAGACTATCTATAATTTTTAATGATTTACTGATATATCTACAAAAAATTAGTGAAATAAAAGTATCATGCTTGATTGTGACTACAAAAAAAACCAGAAAAAATAACAGCTAGATAAACATACCATATATTTCAGAAAATAAGACCTTTACATAGTTTTTTATTGGAAAGTAGAACTTAAAAGTAATTACTAAATATCTATCATAGATTAATGCAAGGGCTTTGGATGTATATGAGAATCAAGTTCTATACAACTGAAACAGATCATTTATAGACTATTAATTCTTGAGCTGAATAATATTAGCAGGACAATTCAAGATTGATGACTCTAATTTTACATTCAGATAATAGAGAAAATTGCAAATACTATGAAAACATCACCAGCAAAATGTAATTATTTTTGTTAGACAATTGACCACATTCACACTTTTAAGAACAAACTTCACAGAGGTAACTAAAACAAGGAGAAATTTTAATGCAGACTGACTGTGATATTTTCCTCTGAAGTGTTTGAGAAGTAAGTTAATTTCACTGTTATTTATTCTGTGTTAGCATCAGGTTTGGTATATTTATGACATGAAGTTGATTTTCTGAAATAGAATTCCAATTTATGTTACTAGCATGCAAGAAGAATGCAATTAACTTATTTTCCTGGAAAGAACTCCCATATCGATAACACATAAAATACAGTTGTGTGTGATATGCCAATTCAGAAGCAGAATAAGACAACATAAGTGGAAACATAAACACATTTTGTTACAAATATACTGGAAGTAGTTTTAACATATATTTTTTGTGAGGAATTTATTTTACTTATGTAAATGTGGTATTCTGAATAATACCATTCATTAAGAAGCCATGAGCATAGTAGTGTCACATTTTACCTACTTTAATGGAGCATAAAATTACAAATGTAAAAACATACTTGGAATATTTGTAAATAGCAGGCAAAACCTCCAAACAAATGCAAATATTATTGGAACATGATATTCCAAGCCAGATTCAGAAAGCATTTTAAGGAACAGTAGTGAAAAAGCTAGCTACATTTTACATATATCCATGCATATATGTATACGTTACATTTTAATATGACTCTCACAATAATGCATGAAAATATAATAAATGCATATACAAACACATGATTATAAATTCAATTTGTGGTATTAATTTATATTGATAGATGATAGACAGACTCCAGTAAATATTGGTTTAAATCAAGGTATTCTTATTGAGATACCTCCATTAACTATGAGCTTAGGATCACATTAGTAACAAATTTTGTTTGTACCATATCAGATTAACTTCAAACATGTCTTTCATTGACTTTGTGAACCACTAATTCATTGTCATTTAATGATTTCTATTAGTATCTTATATGTGGTATTATAGCTTTTATTAGGAAATCCATAGTCCCAACAGACTGTATAGAATTCTGTCAGAATTGTTCTCTGCTAACTTTGAGCTAATGACAGTTTTCACTGGTAATGCTCAGCAAATATAATGAACTGTCAATACTGTAGGATGAGGTGGGGTAGAACTGCCTTAAAAACTACATCATAGTATGTCTATCATAGTAAATATAACACCATATACATATACTAATACATATACACATATGCATATACATACCTATACATATACATGTGTGTATTTCTCTGTATCTGTTTCTTTGAGTATGTATGTAAGGCTTTACATATGTACATATGACTAATCATATGAGTGATACATATGTACGTATGTTAAGCCTTACATATATCTTTATATGTATCATACCTATGTAAGGCTTTACATACATGCATATGTGTCAGTCTTTGTAACATTAACTTATCAGTATAGGATGGCTGCTTTAGTATTTGCTCCTTATGATTTATGTTCTAACTCACAGTATTGGATTCATCATAATTCATCATTCCTTATACTCTCTACACTTAGTTTCTATTGTCAATTTCCATCTTTCACATTGCCTTTTATATTTCCAGCATCTATTTTTTCTGTTTTAGCTATTTGTCATGCAGCTTTAAGAAAATTAGAATAGACCTGTTATCTCTTACAATTCAGAGACAAAAGTGATTTATATAAAAATCTAAGCAAACAGCCATTTATTTATATACATATGTACATACATATTCTCATAGTTCATATTTTGGCTTCCTACTTTCCTAGGTACCACTTTAAATATATATTTCTAAGCAATCCTTTGCTTTCATTCATTTAATCCAACATGGCTGAGGACTAACATTGATTCTGGACATTTTTCTGCCAAATAAAATGTTAGTGCAATATAAAAAGAGAATGTTTAGGTAGCTTAAATATTTGTGTATTTTATGGATATTCTTTAATATAAATACCCAAATATATTTGTATAAATATGAAAAGAAATAAAATTTCTTATATTCATTTAATAATAAATCTAGAATTCTTTCTTTCATATCTTAGATTTTGTTCTTGGTTGAATAATGAAACTATATTGCAAATGAATAAATATCTGTTTTTCAGCAAATATCAATCAATCAAATTCATATGTATTATATTTTGGAAAATGAAAGTTAAATTTTAGAGTTCCTTTACAATGATAACACCTTTAATATCATATAAATGGTCTAGGGGTTGTGTATTAAACATGGAGCTTTTTGCAAGTGGTCAAATGCTTAGCAGATGGAAGGAAAATTACATTTAACAATAAAAAATGTTACAAAATGCACAGTTTGAGGATGGCATTTATATAAATTTCTGGATAGTACACTAGCCTAGCAGGTACTGAGTGATGGGAAAGACAGGTGTTAGAATCTGTGATCTTGAAAAGTATTTCTGCTTTCATAAAAATTTTATATATAAGACATTGTACTACAAATTCTGCACCAATAATGCTCAAGATATTGTGAGAAACATGATTTATTAGCAAACTAATTGATGCTCACAATTAGGAGATATGGAGCATGATGAAGCAACTGAATGAAGATCTGTTTTGGAAAGAGTTAACTGAGTGAATATTAGTCTGAATTCAAAGAATGAAAATTTCTGCCAAATAAAACAAATAAAGCAAAACTTATAGAAAATTTGAGTAGATAAAAAGTAGATGAAAGGAAATGAAAGCTGAAGATTAAGTTGATAATCCATTCTTTTTATGATACATATTACAGCAAATTGTTCATGCAAATTAATGCTGTTTGCATATTAATAGAATTATTGTGAGTACGATTTGATATCAAATTAGCAAAATTATCTGGCAAATGTGAGTTTTCAGCTATTAGAATTTAATTGCAAAATCATGAACATTCTAAGTAGATTGCTTCTATATTTGAAAGATAAATGCTTCCAGTTTCTGAGTTAAGATATTGTGCTAACCCAAACTCCAAGTGTGATATAACTTGGGAGTCTATTTTGATGAAACAAAGTCAAAATACATAATGATCCCCACAAAATGAAATGTTATCTCTTGCTACCTTTTCAAGGCTTGTCCATTCTCAGACATCAGTTTAGGTCAGGTTCCTCTAGGTCAAACGTTGATGCTGTAAGAAGAACATTACTTGTCACCTTGCTGAGAAGTACAGAAGGCAGAAATGATGAAAGGATTTTTTCAAATAATTGGCACTCATAGTTTTGAAATACAATTAGTCCTATGAAAAGGGATAGAGAGTAGATCCACTATTTGACTCCGTGTTAACTGAAGCTTGTGCTACCTTGAGAACAGGATGTAAGTGTGCGTATTAAATATTAAGACAATGTTCTCCTGAGAGAGGCATTGTTAAACTATTATCAATCTGGACCTTTCAAAAAGTATATAATCTGTCTTTTTGTTTTTTAATTTAGATTCCTTAAAAAAGATGGGACATTTGAACACCTTTTTGAGTTGTGAAATTTTAACAAGATGTTTTTCAAAAGGAGAGACTTTTTTTTTCTCCATTTATCCTTATTTCTAGTGCAGTGAAGCTTACAAAGGCCAGGGAAAGATAGAGCCTGCTTGCCCCTCCTCTTGCCACCATACCGATGGAACAGCAGGGTCCTCCAAACGCAAAGGGCAGGAGTGATGTTCCCTATAATGAATAGTGCTATTTTGTTACTTGACCTTCAAGACAGCCTGAAAATTTCAAGCCAGAGATCAGTGTGGAAAAGCAAATTGATGAGCAGGAACACTGTAATTTTAGCTCATAACTCTTTAAAAAGTAGCTAAATCTATTTCTTCACTCTCTGGATAATGGTAAACTTTTCAAAGAACTTAAAATTTGGTAAAGCAAAAGAAAAAGTAAATGAGTGGCCTTTCCAAGACCATGAGTCACATTAAGAAACACGAAGTTGTCTGTCTTTAGACAAGGATATGTTTAATGCTGAAAATACTCCAACTAAAGATGAGTTTCTCACAAGCCTGTAGGCATACAAGACTTGTGAATGTTGGGGCTCACTGTAAGTCTAAACATTCATGAGAAAATCAAAATACAAAACAAGTAGGAAAATCCACATATAATCTGTCCTAATCTAGATCTTAACTCAATCAATGGAGTCAAGGCAGGAGGATTTTCAGATACACATGATTCAAAAGCAAAGAAGGAAACTGACATTGTATCTGGATTTTAGCATCAGAAAGTTGAAATGGGAATAGATTTATAAAATGGGCTAGCTACATCTATTTTTCACAATTTCTATAAATTAAAATCATTTGGATTTCATATGAACATGGGAACATTTCTAATGATCTAAAATGGTCAGAAAATTTAGGTGAATTAAAAATATACAAATTATAAAAATATCATTATTAAATCAAATATATTGCAGTATAAATCACATCTATTTAGATTAGAAAACAATTTTATAAATAATGACTTCAGTTACAGACATCATTTCTCAAATTTAAATTGCTTTGCCCTTGAATAATAGGAGGCAGAGGAAGTTATTAATAGTTGAAAACTGTTTTGCTTCATGTCTTAATCTTCTTTCGGTTACCTAAAATTATGAATACTATAGATTTATTATTTATAAAATATTTTTAACTATAATTATGAATCCTGAGATATTCAAATTTTAGTACCTGTGAGGCCTTTTGTTCTTCCATGTTGTGCCTTAAAACAAAGAAGAAAGTGAGACCATGGGAAAGGCTGGGGGCAGGAGAGCAGCCTCACATGTAGTGAGTAGATCAGTGCCCAGAAAGCAAGAACTCACTCTTATGAGAACAGCATTATTCCTTCTAAAGCACCCAACTATCTTTTGAAGAAACCACTCCCAACGGCACCACTATAACAGTCAAATCCATTTATTCACTTATTCATTCACTTCAACATGCGTTTTGATAGGGATGGACCACATGAAAACCATAACTGTTCATGTAATATTGCTCTTGTACGTTTGTCTTTTCTACTCACAGATGAACACAGAGAATAGTTAACGGCTGACTTTTGCAATACGTGCTGAGGACAATGTTGACGTTGCCTCACTGGCTTGTTTGTTCTGGTTTTCCTAGCAGATATGAGAACTAGCTTACTTTCACAGTTTTAGTTACTTCATTATTGCTGTGACAAAACACCATGACCAAGGTAAGTTATAGAGAAAAAAAATAAAAGAATTTAACTGGGGCTTGCAGTGCCAGAAGATTAAAATCCATGGTGCAAAATAGAAGTAGCAGGTGGTAGGTACCTGGATCGGTAGCAGAGAGCTTACAACTTGAATCACAAAGGGAACAGAGAGAGCTAACTTGAAATGACATAATTCTTTTAAAACCTTAAAGCCTGCTCCAGTGGACACATTTTCTCCAGTATGAATATACCTCCTAGTTTCTCCCAAACAGCCATCAATGGGGGATCCAAGCATTCAGGTGTACAAGACATACGAGAGATAGCTCACTCACATCATCCTATTTGGTAACCCATATCTTCTATTAAGCTACTTTAGCAATTAGAAAGCTCTATATTAATTGTAATATGTTTCTTCACTAACACTTTACCATTTCTTTTACCTAGCTTTGTACATTTATCAAGAAAGTTAACAAGTTTGCTAAATGTTTTTAAACTTCAAAGCCATTGTGGTTTTCAGGCTAACTACTTTTACTCCATCACTGATTTTGGGTAATATTCATATAAATATTTGTATCACATTATTTTGTTCAAAATCCATTTATTAAATTATTATAGATTGTGTCTGTACAGTATAATGAATACCTAACACATGGTACTTGCACTGCAAAGTTTTACCAACTGTAATAGCTTTTTATGAATGGTAGTATAATTACGGCATTCAAAATAAGAATTTCAATCATCATTCATTCTAAATCTGCGCTTTGAAATTTATTCAATATAATATCAACTAAAAAGTCATTATAAGAGAAGATACACAAACATAAATCTGTATATTTATTTATTTTTATTTGTTTTCTGAGATGAGGGCTTATATACAAGAATGTAGCCTTGGACTCCATATGTCGCTTACATTGCTTGAACTTTTAGCAATCCACCTACCAGTTTTCTTAGGGGAAGAATGACTTAAGAATGATGATTCCAATCACACATAAGAAAGATTAAATTTCTTTAGTTCTTTTTAAATATGCATTATTGATTATTCACAATTTCTCGGAATTCAAAGGGAAGGTCTGAGTTGGATCACATGCTTTTGATGAGTTTACAGTTAGTGTCTAGAGACATATATGACACATTGAATTTTGGAATCAACTCTACCAAAGAGTGCATGTTAAGTATTATTGCACTTTTAAGTCTTTCATAGAGTAAACTATACCTATTTAATCCAGATGATAATTTTATGAGTAATAATATGGATTCTGAAAATATTTATTTATCTAAATTGTCTTGCTCTTGATTAGTAAGTAGGGAAGGAAACTATCTTTAGTACAATGTTCTTTTTATTCATTTTAAATATGTTCTCTATTGCCTAAAAATATAAATAACCTGACTGGTTGTTTATAAAGAAGATATTTATTTGTACCATGTTCTAAAAGCTGGGATGTCTCAGAGCAGTCTGTATATGTGGGTTCTGCAACAGGAGTGTAATCAACTGTGGATTGAAAACGTTAAAATGGTGTCTGTTTTGTACTGGTAAAGATATTTTTTGTCATTAATCCCAAAACAGTAAAGTATGCAAACATCTATATTGTATCATGCATCTTGGTTGACTTGAAATTGACAAATAAGTTTGATAGAATATGCAGAAACTGTATGGAAATAATATACTATGATATGTCATGGATTGAGGTTCCACTGAGGATGGTATCCATGAATGTTCTGAATCCAGACCTCCACAAACACTGAAGGACAGCTTGTTAGCATTGACTTTGGGGAACGGGCAATACTAAAAGAATGTGGCAAAAGAGGAAAACTGCAGTTATTGACTTCCTCAGGCAGAACGAATGATATAATTCTACAGAAGTATCTGGATTTACTTATATGCAGTAAACACAAAACTATTCTGGGTGAGTAAACACACTAAAATGAGACTGAACATAGTTTGAAAACCGCTGTCCATCTATCCCATGCCAACACCAACATTTCAGTGTCAGAACTGGGCACACTGATGCCGTAACGAGCTGCCGAGGCGGTGGCACAGCTGAAAGTGAAACTCTCGTTCACTTCTGGAAGCAATTCTGACAAGTGATCTGAATCTAATTTATCTCTTACTTCAACAAGACATTTAGAAGTAGAGAAAGGGATGGTTTCAATTTGAGAAGATTTTTTTTTTTTAATCTGAACGAATCTGTAGCTTCCTTGGTAATATAGAAGCGTAAATGCTTCCATCCATCGTGAAACCGGCACAGTCATCTTACTTTTATGAACGTCAACTTTTTGAAACAAATTTTTCTGATTTTTAATTTATCTTTCCTAACTAACTCATCTGCTAAAAATTATAATTTAGAGAAGGCATTAATAGCTATTTCTTCTAGTGACATAGTTGGAAACTTAGAAGACAGAACTTAAGAGTATGAAGAAATAATTATTGTAGTTTCGCCTGTTTTTTCTGTGACAAATCTTGTGAAAAATTTAATTTAATCTCATTAGATTTAGAAAATGTGACGTGTAATCTTGAATGACTCAGAACTGCAACTGGAATATTTTTCTTTGTTTTGGTATTAACTCAACTTCTAACCCAAAAGCAAAACTTTAAAAAAAAAATCTTTACTATTGTTTGAAGCTACCTTAACTATATCTATTATATAAACAAAATTTCATATGTGAAGTAAATATTGAAAAAATAGCAAAGCTCAAAATAATTTTTACAGTCTTTCATGACAGACAAATCTAGGTCCTAGCATTATCCAAGTTTTTTACATTTTTTAGACCGTAACTGTTAAAATATTGGTTAAAATGAGCCGGGCGGTGGTGGCGCACGCCTTTAATCCCAGCACTCGGGAGGCAGAGTCAGGCAGATCTCTGTGAGTTCAAGGCCAGCCTGGGCTACCAAGTGAGCTCCAGGAAAGGCGCAAAGCTACACAGAGAAACCCTGTCTCGAAAAACCAAAAAAAAAAAAGGAAAAAAAATAAAATATTGGTTAAAATGAATCTCTTTTCATGCTCCTCCATCCAAACGTCACTAAATGTGGTGATTCTCTCATTCCATATCTATGCCTGATTTGTTTATTGGCCTTTTTAGTTGCAGTGGACCAGAGTGAGCCATATCCCAGGATACATCTTCACTTCTTAATAACCTGGTGATAGGAAATATTTGTAGAGAAATGGATCGATAGGAACAATGATTCAATCTTTACTTCATCAAAAATAACATTAAGTCTAGTTCAAAGGAAGAATGTAAGTTTGGAATGTTCAAGGACTCAAGAATTTAATAGACAATTTTGTTTGCAATAGTTACCATTGCCTATAAACTACACAGTTAGCCTTTTATCTTATTAATTTTAGTATATTAGACGTATAACTGCTTATTTCATTATAATTATTAATTATAAATATTATTTATTTAATTATTAATTATAAATATTATTTATTTTATTTTAATCGTGTGTGTGTGTGTGTGTGTGTGTGTGTGTGTGTGAATGCACGTGACAGTGCAGGTCAGAAATATCAGAGTCCCCATAATGGTACTTACAATTTTTTTATGAGCCACCTGATATGGATTCTGGGAATCAAACTCTGGTCCTCTAGAAGAAGAGTGCATGCTCTTAACTTCTCAACTAACTTCCTAGACACATTATACTTATTCTTAATTGCTTCCTTCCCTGAAAAATATCAGTATTTTGTGTATATGCATTAGATACAAAAGACTTTGAGGAAGATATTTTGGATTAAAAAATAAAACATCTATCCTCCAAAAAGATTTTCTGTGTGACATAGAATAGCTCAAATTCAGGATGTTAATAACTATTAAGACTGATACTTAAATGGCACAGCTAGGGAAAACAACAACCGTCAGCTGCCAAAGGCCAATGAAATCATTCAAAATTTATCTCCATAGGGACAAAGTTTAATGCAGTGTCATAGACTGGATACTACAACATTGGCTTTAACTTCATTTCAGCTGCTTTGAGAAACTGAATTAATACTAAAGAGCAGCAAGTCATTAAGGATTCAGAGAAATATCTATTTGAAAATTAGAAAGTTGAAGACAGCATGAAGTGTCTGACATGGACCTTCATGATTTGAATGGACTAATCCTTGATGGAAAGTTCTGGTTTTCTGGCACTGTTACTTAAACTTGGTGCCATTCTATATACTAAATAACAGGAGAAATCATTGTATTTCTTTTCTGTTTTTAAAATTTTTCCTTGTCATTCTGTGTGCTATAAACACATATATTTAAAAAAGCAGTGTTTTAGGTATACATTTGTGAGGTCAGGGGTGTCATATGACTGTAACTTAGTTCTGAGAACTTTGAGATGTAAGGGAAACAGTGAAGAGGGTGTTTGAGAAGGCATCCGAGCACATGGAATGGCGTGAGACAACACTCTTCTAGTCTAGTGAGACATTAGTGTTCAAGGAAAACATCCAGGGTTGAGTCAGGAAGCAAAGAGAGGAGTGTGAGAGGAAGGTGGAATGTAGTTGGTAGTTTGGTAAATGAAGACCGACAACAGATCAACAAAGTTTTACCTCATTCTTTTTGTGTCTTATTGTTGCTGTTACTTCTACTTTGCATCAGCTATATTTCCTGAACCTATTGCTGAGTTGGTTTCCACATGGATCAGACATGAGAAGAGCACTTTTGATTCATTCCTCACTTGATCTGACACCCTCTCATCTGTCCAGAGGGAATGCACCTGGACCGCTGGAATAAATCTGACTTGTCTGGGATTATATTTTTCTTTTTGTGGTGTAGTGTCAAGAGTTTCCACTGCTGTTTCTTCAGTTCATTTTTAAAACTCAAGGGCTGGAGAAATGGCTCAGTGGTTAAGAGCATTGGCTGCTCTTCCAGAGGTCCTGAGTTCAATTCCCAGCAACCACATGGTGGCTTACAACCATCTATTATGGGATCTGATTCCCTCTTCAGGTGTGCATGAAGACAGGTCACTCATATACATAAAATAAATAGATATTAAAAAAATCAAGAAAGCACTAATTTTTGAGTAATTTTGTTTTAGTTCTGTTTTTGATTTGCAATAAAGGAACTTGGCTTAATATAAACAGTTTCTAGAATCATTAACACATTCAAAAATTCATAGGCTGATAAGCAAACAATATGCATTTATAGTTAGAAACTAAAAATAAATCATTGTTATGAAGAAAGTGTTTCATCTTTTTGTTCCATTGTACTTATCTATTAATTTATCCAGTCTATAAATCTGTATACCTGTTACCTGCCAATTACTGTGCTAGAAAGTAGAATAGATATGGCACATAGTAAGCACATAACAAATATATGTTTGCTATGTTAATAATAAAATTGTTAGAGTAGTTATTCTTCCCATGATGTATTCTCTTCATCAAGAGACATATTTTTTTCTAATCACTACAATTTCTTTGGTTTTATGTATGTATATACATGTGTGTATGTAAATACATTACACATTAATATATATCGAAGTGTAATAAAGGAGAGTAGCATAGTGATTAGTAACTGCATCGCTGAATACAGTGACTCCTTCCCTAGACTATCACTTGCTTCCCAGGGATGGGCAGGAACCTTTGGAACCCTTCCCCTTGCATGAATATTTGCTGGTTTAGCCTTGTGTGATACTTATGCAAGTAACATCAGTGCTTGTGAGTTCAACTCCAGTACTTTTAAGTTTCACTGTACAAGGGTCAGGGTTGATTTTAGTTAGGCAAATGAATATGTAGCCTGATGCTTCTAAAATATTAATTTCAAATAAGTATAACACTAAGGAAATATTGTAATTTTACCATTAAGACCTTAGATTATTTTAACCAGGAAATAAATTTTCATTTACATAACAATATTCAATGGAGCTCTAAATTTAACATAGTTTAATCCATCATAAATGCTATTTTTAACAAAATTAGCAATTTAATCAGATTCTATGATATCAAGATGCTTCTGTGTGTGGCCTACTTTTATGTTTGTATTGCTCTTTTTGTTTAAAAAAAAGTTCTTTTTTTCCTAAGTCAAAAAAAAAAATACATCCATTATTCTTTGCTTCCCACAGAGTCTTTTCTTTAGATTCCTAAGCCTGAAATGCAATGTTAATTAATGAAATCATGTATAAGAACTTACTTGTTCATCTGTTGTTTTTAAATGTATCTATCAAACAGGAACACAATTAACATTCTTTAAATACCATATATTCATTTATCTCATTTTTGAGACTGAGTGTTTCTAGGCTTATTATTCTATGAAATGACATGGCAACGAAATTATTTTTGTAGCAATGGTAAAATGATACTAATAAAAGCTTAGTTTTTAAAATTCAAATATATTAATTAATATAAGTATATAGAATATATTAGTAAGAATTATTTCATTAACCTATCTAATAATCTGTAAGGCTATTCCTATTTTCAGAAAAGGAAAATAAAAGTCAAAAACTAAATGGCTTTACGAAGAACTTCTATCATAACTACAAGCTACAAATACAAAAATATATACCTGAAGAATAAGGTTTCATTTCTTATTTTTCTAATCATATTATTTACAAACATAAAATTAAAAATTTAGCAATGAATCTAAATATAGTTAAAGAATTCTTAATAAAATATGTTTTTAGATATATAATATTATGATTTTAAATAGATTAAACTTCAACTTAAATTTTTCTTTTTTTTTCTTAAATGGAACTTGGGAATTTTTCTCATAGATTGTTTGTTTTTAATCTTTAAACTTATAAGAATGGTTTATATGTATTCAAACCCAATTATTCTATTTGTGATTTTAAAGTATGATGATAAATATTACCAAACATAGAGGGAGGAAAAGTAGGCCAAACACTAAGTTTATTTTTCTCTTACAAATTTTGAGTAGATTACTTGGCAAGATTTTGATTTACTTTCCTGTACGTGACCATGAACCTGTCAGTCACAATACTGTGACAGCACAAAAATAAATGAACTGTCTGTACACTGTTAGAAACATTCTGGTATTCAGATGGAAAAACACAATCACATTTCAGTAGGCAGAGAGAATCGATGTATCATAAGAGACAGATGAGCAAAGCTGATTATAGAGATGATTGTATACAAGAGACTCAATATACTTGATGTTATTTTCAGGTAAATATTAGGGCATGAGCAAAACTGTTGAATCTGTCTAGTGTTGCTTATGTATGTTTTTATTATGTAAGTAACTGTTGCTAGCATTAATGCTTCATTAAAAATCAGCTATTTTATAAAAATATATATTCATCCTGACCATTGGAATATATACTCTTACAAAAGCAAAGGTATTCTTATTCTTATTTTATGTGTATGAATGTCTTATCTTCATGTATTCCTGTGCCTCAAGGCAATGTGTGGTGCTCACTGAGGCCAGAATAGGGTACCAAATCCCCTGGAAATAGAATTACAGATAGTTGTCAGCCACCATCTAGGTGATGAAAATCAAACCCAGGTCCTGTGTGAGAGACCTACATGCTCTTAAGTGCTAAGCTATCTCTTCAGCCCATGCTACTCTTTTTTGAATATATACATACATATTTGGAATACTGAACATAAACTACTTTCTGATAACAAAAATATTATAGGGAACACTGTAGGTAGGTCAGTAATGGTAAAATTTAGGACATTAATTTAGTTTGCAGATGAGTCATTAGCCTTGTTTAGGTTGAGATCATATGCGTTTATTCATTAGACTTTAAAGTAAAAAAGCTATTTATATATATTCACTTACGCATACAGGTTTCATTATGAAGAGATAAGGCACAGAAAAAAAAAGGTAAGTGTGAGAGGATGCTAAGAATAAACTTCCCATTCTTTTCAGTATGCTATTTCACTGGGATATTTACTTTGAAAATAAAATAAACTTTAACCTTTTCAGTGTTAATGATTTCTTAGTTTAGCTTCAGGCATTGCTAGGTTCCATTGCTAGACAGCAACCTGACAGGCTGTGGTGATGCACTTCCCCACCCAAAAAAAAAAAAAATGTGAAGCTCGTGTGAAATGTTAGCCACAAAACCCTGCCTTCTTCCAGTCTGGTCAGAAAGTGGGTCTTCTTTGCTCTCATCACAAAATAATGAAAACCGTGAAGGTGACTCGTGTGTTGACAGCTATGTTTAATCATCTCCTAATATGTGTGATTCTGCATATGCACGTTTACTCCATAACATCATGAAAATAGAAAAAAATGAAATGAAAATAGAAAATAGGAAAAAAATAGCATCCCTGAAGAGAGTAAAGTAATATAAAGCCCATTATTAAAATGTGAGTCATAAAAGTTTACCAAAACTCTTCAACTAGACAAAAGTTCATTCTATTTAAACTCTAACCCATTGTTTATCTTTCATCTCTAGCTCAGCTAGTAAGTACTTGTACTCCAAGTGTGTAGAGTGAACACAGAAAGGATAGAGCTCCCTCTCCTCACACCTCCTAATCAAACGTATTGAGTATCACTGGGAAATGTCCTTTCTAACAAAGGCAAAAGTGGCTCCACTTTCTGTTGAGTAAGGCCAGATGTCTTTTGTTGAATCATTTCCTATATGATTTGAAGTCTTCTCCTGTATGCCCATGTGGAGAATATAAATGATGCTCAACCTATGATGGGCTTTCTTCTTAATAAACTTATTATACATTGAAAATACATCAAAATTATATTTAATCCACGAAACCCAACACTATGACTTAGTGGCCCTTTCCATACAGAACCTGATGCTGACTCTGATGATTTTTGCTCCCTGCTGCTCACCAGAATTGCAAGAGGAGTGGTGTCACATTATCAATATCTTGGAAAATATAAAAATGTTACAATTGATTGAGCACTATTACAGAAATCCGCATCTGGTCAAGATTCATGAAAAAGTGATTGTGGGGTATCCAGTATGAATTGGCACACAAACATCACAATAATATAGTTATGGTTCAGAAAATATTATGAAATATATAGCAGAAATATTGTGAGAGACAAAGGACCAGGAGACCTGCTAATAGACTGTGTCTTATAGAGAGGGGAGAGTCATAAAATTTCAACAATATGGTACCCTAAATGAGACTCAACTAATGATGACACCAGTTAATATGCCAATGTGGGTCTGTGAAATCTGACAAGGTCCCATTCCTAGGTGAAGTATTAAATGACTGAGAGGGGGAAAAAGTATCTGTGTGCTTCGGGCTTTCTGAAATGTTATCTTATATGAAGAGATAAGCCCTAAACACATCTACATACTAGAGACAGTAAAGTAAAACACACACACACACACACACACACAGAGAGAGAGAGAGAGAGAGAGAGAGAGAGAGAGAGCACTTGATTTTTTTGAAAAGATGAGGTTATGAATTTGAAACAATGCTGGGATTCCTATGAGTTTTTAGATGGTGAAGAATGTATGGAAATGATATAAATACAGTACTTGTCTTAGTCAGTGTTCCATTGCTGTCAAGAGACACCATGACCAGAGCAATTCTTTTAAGAAAAAAAAAATAATTGTGGCTTGCTTACAATTTCAGAGGATTAGTCCATTGTCATCACAGTAGAAGCATGGCAGCATCCAGAAAGGCATGGTGCTGGAGATATAGTTGAGAGCTCTACATCCAGATCCATAGGCAGCAGGAAGAGAAGAGACAAGACAAAGATACTGGTTTGGGCTTTTGAAGCCCCAAAGCTCATTGACATATTTCCTCCAAGGAGGCCATATCAATTCCCTCTCAAGTAGTACCACTGCCTAATGACTGAGCATTCAAATCTTTGACTTATACAGTTCATCCTTAATCCAACAAGTACATTCCATTCTCTGGTCCCCATAAGCTTGTAGACATATCATAATGCAAAATTTTATTTAGCCCAACTTCAAAGGTCCCCATAGTTCTTAACAGTCTAAACACTATTGAAAAGTCCAAAGTTCAGAGTCTTCTGTGAGACTTGTGGCAATCTCTTAACTGTAACCCATGTAAAATAAATCAATGAGTAAATAAACAAATAAATAAATCACATACTCCCAACATACTATAGTACAGAATATGTATAACCATTCTAAAAGGGGAGGGAAGGTGGAATAGTGAAGAAATACTGGACTATAACAAGAATGAAAACAAGCAAGGCAAACTCCAAATTCTACATCTCCATGCCCAATGTCAAAGTATTATCCAGATCTCCAATTCTTTCCAGCTTTGTTGACTGCAACACAGTCCTCTCTCTTAGGCTGGTTCTATACCTTATCTGCCACTCTTCTTGGAAAATATCTCATGGCTTTGGCATCTCCAACCTCTTGGGGTCTCCAGTGGAATCCAGGCTCACTTTCATAGCTTTATACAATGGCCTTTCTGCACATCAATGAAAAGATACCCCCTGAAAGTTTACTGGCGTCAGAAGCTTTTCTTATATGTGGAGGAAGATTCCACAACCTGTTTTTCTTATTCTTGATTCCAAAACTAGAACAATGTGGATGAAGCTACCAAGTTATTCTGCTTGCTGAGTCTGGAACATGGCCCCCTCATTCAAGCACAATTTCATCAGCTTTTTGTTTATGGTGGCTTCCTTTACTGCTTACGTTTTTCTTTAATTTCTTCCCACATGTTGGAAGCATAACTGGGTAGGGTCATGCCCTGTGGTCACCACTCCATTCATTCCATTTTGTATCAGATTTTTGTCTAAACTTTTTATCCCATTGAATAGTTGGGTTAACACCATTACCCTTCCTGGTGCTCCTTTTCTCCTTAAACTGTACATCTTATACTTTTCCTTGCTCAGCTTGCTCCTTTTCATTATAGATCTGCATAAGAATGGTCACTGTTAACTAAGCAACACAGTTAATACTAGGGTGACTTAAAATATCCTTTGCCAAGACCATTAATTTAAAACTCTTCAATTTATCCTCAGACAGATTTTTCAACAAGGGCAGAAAACAGCCAGATTGTCCAATAAAATATCACAAAAATGGTCTTTAGGCTACTTACTAATATTCTTCTACTCTGAAAACTTTTGAGCTAGGGATTCATAATCTACATTGCTCTTAGCACCAATGTCTTTCACATTCCTGTTAGTATGGTCCATTAAGTCCAGATTAAAGAGTTCAAATGTTTTTCTAATCCAAGGTCCCAAAGTCCACATTCTACCAACAATCAGTTTGGCTAGTCCTGTGATAACAATACATTGCTCCCTGGTACCAACTTCTGTGTTATTCACAGTTCTCTAGAACAGCAATCTTCAATCTGTGGGTGGTGACCCCCTTGGAGGTTGCATAGCAGCAATTTACATTATGATTCATAACAGTAGCAAAATTACAGTTATGACATAGCAACAAGCCAAGAAAAAGTCCTCTGGCCTTGACCTGGTGTTCCCCAGCGGCCTCTCTCAGAATCTAGCCATCTGGGTGGGGTGGAAGTCCAGTCTGGGCCTGCCATTTATTCCTCCTCCACAGCAGCTTCTGTGGGTGGAGCATGGATATGTATGCACTCCCCTCCAGGGCATTAGTGGAACCACATGTAGGCAGTATCATTATATTAATATTTTAAATTTCAGATTTTAACATTATTACAACTCTGACACACTTTGCCTCACAAGCTCAGGATTTTAAATTTCCCTTGGTTACTCATTACCTGCTTTTCTATTATTTGGATTTCAGTACTGATTGATAATACTAATTTATCTAAAACTTTTATTTTTTTCTCATTTGTCTATTCCTAAGGATGGTATTTTTCTCTCTCCTGGTCTTGGAGCTCCTGCTCTTCTCAACTGCTAAAATCAAGGCTCAAAATGCTCTAAATAAATTCATAATTTTTAAGGCCCATCTCTAGTCTATATTTAAGAAGGGTAACAGAAACATCAAAGTAGCAGTTGTGGACCACAACCTGTAGTGCTTTACCTGCTATGGATGTCAGCAGAGACTCTTGTCTGTGTTATGTGGACCAGCCCAGCCAAACATAATTGTTCCCTGTCTCTACAGGTAGGACAGATGGCCACATGCCTGGTTTCCTTCCTTACCTTTAATTAGCCAGAGTTCTGACCATCTGCACCCTGTTTCAGCTTGAAGCAGCTATGGAGAATACATCATCCTGTGCTCCCTGTTCCCAGGACAGGCTGGAGGGCTAGGTTAGGGACGGAAACCTTGGCATAGAGTCCACCAAAGAGGGTCCTTTTCCTTTTCTCAGAGGGTCATTTTCTCAGAGTTGGGCTGCACCCCGACTCACAAGCCCCTTTTCTCCTGTTCTCGTTTGGCCTTGGGATCTTTCCCCTGTCACTCTTCTTTGTCTTCTCAAGTGACAGCTTAAGAAATAATTATTTCTATATAAATCATTCAGGATTATAATCTGGTTGTACTCAAAGATCGGAACTACAGCTACAGGGCCATAAAATGGTAATAGATTCAAATATCACTGCCAATAGCTTAAAGAATATCTCTTCTTACTCAAGGTCTATTCAGGCTTAAGAATGTGAACCTCTCTGTCCTTGCTAACTTCATTAAACTATAACTAACTGGGAAAAGTTCTGCTACTGCATCAAGAAAACTGGTCTGATAAAAACTAACAGTCTCCAGAGCCCATTCTGACCCCACCCATTTTTCAAGCATAATTTGTAGATTCATTGTTCTCGCCTGACCTCCAGAGAAATAGCAGACGCCATGGCTTCTATACTCCTGATTTGGCATGCCACTTCCCCCCAAGCTCCTGAAACACCACTGCTGCAACCTGCCTCCTCAGCTTCCTCAACACCTTCTGCCATGGGTGACTCTTGGTTCCCCCTCCCCAAATCCCCTCTTGTCAGCATGAAGTAGCCTCGAGAATTCAGCCCACTTGTTCCCCCACTTGCTCCCATAACTAACCTCTTTTTATAATAATCAAAATGGAGGAATGTTAATATTCTGACCCACCCTTGGTATTTCACCCCTTGGCACCACCCTACATCCTGATATAAAAGCCTCATTCTAAGGAAAAACTCCTTCCTTTCCTCTCTCGTTTCTGCTTTTCCTTCCATGAGGTGCACACCTCCCTCTCTCTGTCTCTCTCTTCTCTCTCTTTCTCTCTGTCTCTCTCTTTCTTATCTTTCTCATCATCTCCCTATTATAATAAACTCTCCATGTAGATGCAGGGTCTGGGTTGTGAACTACTGACTGCCGCTTCCGGGTGCCATGCCTGCATGGTGTGCTTCTGCCCAATCTGCCACAGAATCTGCCCAGCATGTTTCTCTGCATGCACAGGATACCCTCTGGGTCAACCCCCACCTTCACAGTAATTCATAACAACTAGACCTAAACAAATTTAAAAGCAAAGGATAATTTTTATTTCCTCAAATTAATAGAAATTTGACATATAAAAGATTTATGAGAATAGACTAATAATCTACCAACTATGTTGATAATACATATGTTTGGGAAGTGACATTTATCTAAATTATGTAACTAAATATAAAAGTGAAACTTGAAGAAAATCTAATTAAAAATAAACTACTCCAACAAAGAGGTATGCACATTATAATAGCACATGGAAGATATCATTTGCAATATTAAATGCAGAAAAGACTTCATTGAACTTAAAATAAAAACTAGTTGCTTAAAGAATGTCCAGTACAGAGAAGCAGCCACAGAATTGTTTGCCTGATGGAGTTAATTTTACTCAGATTTTAGAACTGAAAATACAAAATCCACTCATACTATAATTGCAAGCTCTAGGGTATAGAAAAGCAATTGGAATAAAGAGTGAAGTAAATTGATTCTGAGACCTACAAAACCACAGTTCAGAAACTATTTGGCTCATCCAAAATATCTTTAAATTAGTAACAACTTTCTTCTACTCTTTCCCACTAACATCAAGCTCTATTCTATCTGAGATGAATTTGTGGTTATCATGAAACCAAGCAAATCCATTCAGTCACTAAGGAGGAACCATGGAACAAAACATTAGCTTCTGAAACTCAGTAAAAGTGATAACACCATATGAAATCAAGTCATTAAATTACATACAAAGTTAAGTTATTTGTCAGATACATGAAAATAGCTACAATCAATGTGCATGAAAATACCAAGGAAAACTGAACAAAACTCCTAAAATCCTTAATATGACTCATCCTGAATAAAATTATCACAAACAATACTTCCAGATTAAAAAAATAATGTTAACATAGATACAACATGCTGTATTAAAATGCTTAAAATATATTTATATATCTTTACCATAATCTAGTTTTCATTTTATATTTAATGTTCAAATTTGGTAAAAAAAAAAAAAAGTACTCCTTAGAAAATAAAAGAAAAGAAATAACAAACACCATTCTTTTGATAACAATTAAAGGACTATAATCTTATAAATCTTTTGTGGTCTTTAAGGCTTCATGATGAGGGACTTGAACCATTCAATAAAGAATTGTTTTCAGCTCTTAAATAACTCTCCTAGAGAAGAGATGCACACACACACACAAAATAACGTGTGTCAATTTTAAGATAATTATGTGACTTGCATTCTAGTGTTAATGCTGATGTTGTAGACTTAGGACAGTGAGGACTTGTTTGTTTTTAGAAGACTGTAAATCATTGAGTTCATGGCATCAACATTCATGTGTGTTTGTATGTATGCATGTGTGTAGCTCAGAAAGATTAAGATGATGTCCTGAGATGTGAAAACACTCCAACACTACTTTAGGCTTAGAAAAATCCATAAAAGACTGAATTCAAACCAAAGCAAGTGACAGGAGACCTACTTTCCCCCAAATCTGCATGAACTTTGAGGATAAACTGACAAACAGAACAGAAAGTCTCAAAAGTTATTCTTGAAATAACACAACAATAAAATTTATATAAACCTAAATATCTTTATATAGATATCAGAATCAACCTTCAGTGGACTAAAAGTCATTTGAAATCTAGTTATGAAGATATCTTGTGATGAGTATCATAAGAGTTATCAAAAATATACATTGCTCTTCTACACAGGGACAATATTGTGATGAAGACAACTAATTATCAATGTTTACAAAAATATTCCACACTTGGATTTTGACACGGGGCTTTCACTAATTAATGAAATGCCACTGAGGAAAGAATGTATGCCACTGAGTGATTAACAATTAATGATTTTAATGCCTTAGTTGACATCACATCAATTTTTATGACTTCCCACAATGATTATAGAAATCTATGTTTTTCTCCTTCTTATTCCTTATAGATTTATTTCTTATGCACAAGAAAGTGATTGAATTCTGGAGACAACAAACTACACAAAGTAATCTATGAAAAATGAAAATATACTTGAGGAAGCTTGGTGCTGGAGGTGGGTTGGAAAGGGAAGGGAAGGAGGCAGAGAGTAAAGGAAGATATGACTCATTTTAAAGATCCATCAAACTTGACAATCTCACCTAATCACCACAGAGTCCCTCTGTCAAATATGCAGTGAAAGGAAAATAATTTTGAGTGAAATACAAATACATTACTAGTATTGTATTATATTTACATGGAAGTAAAATGTATTGAAAATTTGTATAACACTTTTATTTGAGTTATTTCTGGTTAAAGCATGCCTCATTCCTATGGAATCCTATTCTATGGCTGTGATATTACTGAGATCCAGAGAACTCTATGAAAAAGGAGATGTAATGTTTGACAGAGTAAAACTAAGAAAATAAAAATTACAGTGGATTGTTTGGTGTAATACAGAAAATAGAATACTATCACACTGAAGGATGATCACAAAATGACAGACAAGACAAATATATAACCCATAATATAAGTGGAGTACTAGACTATCTTCACAGAAAATCAGTGTTCTCCATCTGAGCTTTGTTTAATTTTCAGTGAAATTTCAACTTATATGCAGTATTTTTCTAGATAATAGACTTCTTTTAGACTGTAACTGTCAAAAGAATTTTATTCCATTCTGTAAGGTGCCTTTTTCTCTCTAATTGTGGGGTTTCCTTGCTATAAAAAAGCTTTTTTGTTTTGTTTTGTTTTATGTGGTTGATTTTTTTTTTTAGTTGCTCATAATGCCTGTGATATCAGGATTCTGTTCATATGTTCTTTCCTGTGCCTACAGGTTCAAGCATATTTCCCACCATCTCCATCATCAAAGTAAAAATAAGTCTTTTGTTGAGGGCCTTTAAACTATTTGGATTTGAGATCTGTGAAGGATGTGGGAAAAAGGTCTTGTTTCATTTCTCTATGAAGCTATTCAGTTTGACCAGTAACAGTTGTTGAAACTGCTGTCTTCATCCTTACTGACTAGGATTTATAGTGCTAAAATGTGGTATCCATGGTACTGGAAGGGAAAAGAAATCATCAGACTTATTCAGTTGCCAGCCCTGTGAACTGCTATAAAGATCTGCTTAAGATTAGTTCACTGGTGATATAGTGGCACAAATTCCACAGGAGTCCTACTTTCTGATTGGATTGAAGAACCCCTCCAATAGTTTTGTAGTTCAAGAACCTGTAGCTAGACTTCCCATAATATAGATTAGTGCAATCCACAAACTTCATTAGGAAACTTCTTTATTCATAATTCAGCGATTTTAGCTTTTTATCATTTGTTTTTAAATGTTTAATTTTATTTTAATGTATTTTTTAAAAATTACTGTATATTTGCAACATTTTAGCCTTTCATCCTTGCAAGCTTTAGATGATATATATCAACTAATGATATATATAATACATATTTTTAAGCATATGTATTTATATAGAGACATATGTCATATATATTTATAGATTAATATACATTAAAATACGGTTACATCATTTTGCTTTTCCTCTTTCCAAGCTTTAGTTGAGATACATATTAAATATAAAGTATATACAGCTATCTTTTTACTATGGAATATATACACTATGAAATACTTTCAACTGAAAGAAAAAATAAAATCTCTAATTCGCAATTACATAGATGAAACTAGAAAATAGTATAATGAATGTTTTAACCCAGACTTAGAAGAACAGACACCTCATGTTCTCCCTCATCTGTGGTTCCTAGTTCCAAGTGTTCAGATGTGAGTATATAAAGTATAGTAACCTCATAACCAGGAAACTAAAAAGGGACCATGGTAGGGTACCAGATAATCGTCTCTTTGCAGTAGATGACAAACAACACAGAAACTAACAACCGAGGTACAGAAAATTAATGACCCCAGAGTGCTCAGTCCTAAATGTATTGCTATATTATACCTCACTTCTCCTAAAATTCAGGGATCCTTGCAGAAAGACTGTGAGAGCTAGATGTTGTAGATGACCGAAAAGAAACAGGATTTTCCAGAAACAATAGAGCCATTGCCCATAGGATTCCACAGTGATTACAACAGCTTGGAAAAGACCCATGCAAATTCAAGTTAGACAGAATCCCAGCCTGGAAAGGAGATGTGGACACAAAGTGCCGCTTCTAGTTGAAGATCTATTGGTAATTATTGTTGGCCAGAGAAAGGGAATTAGTTTTTAAGAGTGTGACCCCTGGTTAGTCTATCACATTCCAGTGGATGGTCACTCACTTAATGGTATCTAGGAAGCACTTTGGGTGAGAATGGAGTGAGGGATGGATCTGGGAGATGGGAAAAGGAAAGAGAAATTTTCGAAATAAAATGATGTAAATCTCAATACAAATATTTATTAATTTTTTTTAAAGAAATTCATACATGATTATTATATTTTTATAGTATCTCTGTACTCTTTTGCAACTATATTTGTGTGCTTCTCCTCAAAATTGTGACCTTTTAAACTATTGTTGCATATTCATAGAACACATATATATGTATGTGTATCTATCTGTCTATCTATCTGTCTATCTATCTATGTATCTATCTATATAAAACCTATGGAGTCCATATAGTGTTGCTTATATGTACATGTGTATAGAGCTGATCACATGATGTTTAACTCCATATCAGGGGCTCATTCTTGTAGAAAACCAAGTCTTCTTTCAGCAGTCATTGATCGTCTAAAGCTCTTCATTCCAAAGTGTGAGCCTGTGAAAATTTTCCCATATATGTTGGCTTATCAACTGGTCATGTTGTTGTATAGATTTGCTTAGGTAACCTATTTTTGACATCTTACAGGTAAAATTTCCTGCTTTTCTGTAGAATATGCTAACAACAGGCATCCTAGACCTTTGACTCCTACAATTTTTCTGTCTTCTTTTTATGATTTTTTTTCCTCAACCTTCGGTATAGAGGTGGTGTATAGAAAATGTGTTCTGATTTATTTCAGTCACATAAAATTTCAAGTAAGAACTGTACAAAGTGCTTGAAAATATACTAACATTGATAAAATGTCTTTCGATCTAAATTGAATGTTCTCACAGATTGTGTGTGTATATGTTTACTACATTCATCTCATACTCAGTAATGTTAAATGATAATATAATTTCATTTGATTTAATATAACATAAAGCCTTACTGCAACTTTGAAACTTCAGTAGAAAACAAAGTACTTGGTAGACTGTGCTGGCACATCATTGACCTTTTCCTGCTTTGCTTATTGCAAAACCCTTTGTCATATCACCACAGCTGGAGTAATTGAGGAAACACCTGCTGTAATCAACAGAGAATCAGCTTGTTCTCCATGAGACAAATGCATTGTCCTCTACCAATAGAGCTTTGGAACTGAACTAAGGAGGAATAGGAGCTACTGCCTCAGCTCGTGACAATGAAATAGATTTTCTTCTCTGTTTTCTAATATATGGCACAACCACTCTCAAAGCTTGCCAGAATCTCGCTGTCACCTGCCTTAGAATTTTGATTCCTTTCAATTGTCATTTCTGTTTAACACAGGAATGGTGCTTCAGGTCTCAGTGGCATATTTTGCAATGCACATTGAGTTGCCTGTGTCACTGACTTTTACATAGAGGATCACTAATAAATTTGTAGAATTCAAAACACTTTTCATCACCAAACATACTTATCACTACATTATCTTAGATTGATCTTTTTTTATCTCTTCATAATTGAAATTCAATTCAATGGGAAAGTCAGGAAAAGTGAAAGATTGAAAATTGGTACTCACTTATATTTACCTTTTACTTTTTATTATTTATTTTTTATTTTATAATTTAATTTAATTTTACATATCAGCCACAGATTCCCCTGTCCTCCCTCCTCCTGCCCAGCCCCCTTCCTCCCCCCATTCCACCTCCCTCATTTCCATCTCCTCCAGGGCAAGGACTCCCCTGGGGATTCAGCTCAGCCTGGAAGATTCAGTCCAGGCAGGTCCAGTCCCCTCCTCCCTTCACCCAGACTGAGCAAAGTGTCCCTGCATAGGCCCCAGGTTCCAAACAGCCAGGTCATGCACTAAGGACAGGTCCTGGTCCCACTGCCTGGGGGACTCCCAAACAGTTCAAGCTAATCAACTGTCTCACTTATCCAGAGGGCCTGATCCAGTTGGGGGCTCCTCAGCTATTGGTTCATAGTTCATGTGTTTCCACTAGTTTGGCTATTTGTCCCTGTGCTTTTTCCAATCATGGTCTTAACAATTCTCACTCATATAATCCCTCCTCTTTCTCGGTGATTGGACTCCCGGAGCTACACCTGGTGCCTGGCCATGGATCTCTGCATCCACTTCCATCAGTCACTGGATGAGAGTTCTATCATGAAAGTTAGGGTGTTTGGCCATCCTATCACCAGAGTAGGTCAGTTCAGGCTTTCTCTCGACCATTGCCAGTAGTCTATTGTGGAGGTATCTTTGTGGATTTCTGGGGACCTCTCTAGCACTTTGCTTCTTCCTATTCCCATGGGGTCTTCATTTATCATGGTCTCTTTTTCCTTGTTCTCCCTCTCTGTCCTTGATCCAGCTGGGATCTCCCGCTCCCCTAAGCTCTCTTTCCCTTAACCCTTGCCCTTCCTTACCCCCACTCACGTCCAGTTTGCTCATGTAGATCTCATCCATTTCTCTGTCATTGGAATGATCTTAATTTTTTGTATCTTTGGCCATCTTTTGTATTTTTTCTGTGTTCTTAATTTATATCTTAAGAATTGTTTCAGAGATGTTGTTAAGAATTTCACATTTTGCCAGGTGGTGGTGGCTCATGCCTTTAATTCCAGCACTTGGGACGCAGAGCCAGGCAGATCTATGTGAGTTCAAGGTCAGCTTGGTCTACAGAGCAAGATCCAGGACAGGTACCAAAGCTACTCAGAGAAACCCTGTCTCGAAAAAACCAAAAAAAAAAAAAATCATACTTTTATCCAAAGTATGCCCAGGGTGTGTAAAACTCTGCTATCATTTTTTGTCTCCCTCTTTCTCTTTTATGACCAAAATATTACTCACAGGTCTGAAAAAGTATCTTAATAATGACACAGCATGTTGCTAACATCAAGTTTTTCTTTGACAAATCTAGAACCTAGCACTAATGTTGTTAATTATTGGAAAAAAGATGAGAATCAGCATTAGGTACACTTCTTTAGAGTGGTAGACTACTAAAAACACAAGTCAAACATTACTTTTCCCTTCATTGGTTTGTAAAATGTATGTAGAAACATTTTCATAAAATTATCTATTTTCAGTTTGGGGGAGTTTCCTGTTTCAGACTTCTAAAAACAATATAGAAAAATTTATTCATTAAAATAATGAACAAATCTGGGTGGTGGTGGCACATGCTTTTAACCCCAGCACTTGAAAGGTAAAGGCATAGGCAGATCTCTGTGAATTTAAGGCCAGCCTCGTCTACAGAGTGAGTTGCAGGACAGGCTCCAAAACCCCACAGAGAAACCTTGTCTTGAAAGACAACAACAACAACAAAAACCAACCAAGCTTATTATGTATGTTTTAAAAATTCTGTAAAAAGGGAATTCTGTGTTGTCTTCTCCTAGTAAAGGGAACTTCTCTGAATTGTTCTCGTTAGATGGACTGTATGATCAAATTTTCTTTATCTGGTAAACAAAACATGCAATCTCTGCCTTATAAACTAATATATGCTAAAACATATGTGCAACAAATAAATAATTCATATATATTCATACATACGTTCACACACTGAGGAAGAGGGAGGGAGAGAGAGATAATAGTTTTATGGTTGTAGCTCATGCAGGTTTGAAGCTGTTCCTCTTCTGCCCCAGCTTCTTAAGTCCCAGGACTAAAGAAATAATTTTCAATTCTGATTTCCCCAAAATTATTTTATTTGCCCCAATATATTATGACAAATGTAAAAGAGTAAATTGCATAATGAAATGAACTAGCCTAAATGATTTCAGGATTTACTCTCTGAGTTAATGACAGAGCACAGAAAGACCTGATGATATATTAGGAATTTAGGGAAGGATATTCTGAGAAGCAAGTAGAAATTGAGAACACAGATAATAAGTAACTTCATAGAAAGACATAGATGATAGAAATGAACACTGTTATTTTTACTGATATATCAAGCTATACTGTGATTCAAATTTTCTATTTTTAAAATTAAAGAAAACAAAATTAGCCTTTGGCAACAACTTAAGTGCAATGCCATGGAAACACTTTATTATGTCAATAAAATTTTGATTTATAAATCTTTCTTTGTATAAGTGCCAGTTCATTTATCTTCTTGAACTCAATTTAGGAATAAGAATAAAAGAAGGGTACATAATTGATATAAAACATATAGATGAATTAAAGAATCTTTTCCTTAAGTGTTCTTGTATATGGAAATCTCAACTTTATGCTTCTGAGTTAGTAATGTAGGTAAGGATGAGTTTTCTTCAAATTATTGCCCCAACTGTTAGTGAGAGCATTATTCATTTAATAACAAAATAGTAGTAATTTTTTTTTACCAAAAAATAGTTTCCAGTGCTTATGGTCTCTTAGTAATGAACCTAACAGAGAATATATGAAAAAAAACACTTTAGCCTTAGATTAATTAAGCAACACCTGAACTACAGTTGAACCCTGGTGTAGAACACAGTGTGAAATAGAATTTTTAATATAAAGGTTAATGGCTTAATTAGCCACACTTCAATGTTTAATTCAAATAAATGCTCAACCAGTTGACTGTAAAGTTCACTCTTTTTTTTTTTTTTTTTTGCCTTTGGTTATTTCCTCTAGAATCCTTGTTACCACTGAGGTCTTATAAATGAGATAGCATGCCGGGCGTTGGTGGCGCACACCTTTAATCCCAGCACTCGGGAGGCAGAGGCAGGCAGATCTTTGTGAGTTCGAGGCCAGCCTGGGCTACCAAGTGAGCTCCAGGAAAGGCGCAAAGCTACACAGAGAAACCCTGTCTCGAAAAACCAAAAAAAAAAATTAAAAATAAAAAAATAAAAAAAAATAAATGAGATAGCACATAATCAGATGAGAAGAAACATGAATTTGGCCATAGTATCTCTATTTTTTTGGGAATGGGTAGGTGGGAGTGAAATAAATATGATCTGATAAGTGCTAATACTTTCATAAGGATAGAAATTGAGCTCAAATAAGATTTTGCATCAACTTGTGAATTGTTTATATTTGATTTTGAGAACACTTTTGTGCTATGGGATGTCTTTCTGTATGCTGTGAATATGTGTTGCTGATTAGTTGATAAATAAAGCTGAATTGGCCTAGGGCAAGGCAGCTTAGAGGCAGGCAGGAAATACAGGAAGCAGAGAGACAGGAAGAAGAAAGGCAGAGAGGAGAGACACCAGCTGCTGCCCAAGGAACAACATGCCAGCAGACTGGCAAGCCACAGAACACATGGTAAAACATAGATTAATAGAAATGGGTTAAGTTAAGCTATAAGAGCTAGCTAGCAAGAAGCCTACCATGTGCCATTCAATTCATAATTGATATAATTGGGTCTGAGTGGCTACAGGACCTGGCAGGACACAGGAAAACTTCCAGCTACACTTTTGTACATTGGAGTGCAAGACAACTCAAAACAAAAGAGTTTATTGATTTTTAAAAGTATCTTTTTATTTGGGGGATTATAGCATAATTACAGCATTTTTCCCATTCACTTTCCTTGCTCCAACTTCTCCTATGTATTCACCGTACTCCCCCAACCCAAATTAATGGCTTCTCTTCTTTAAATTTGAGATATATTTATTTTCTATACATTTTACTTATATATTTACTGTATGGATTTACATATTATACCAAGTATATAAATAAAATCTTTTCAGTCCATACAATGCCACTTGTATGTATGTATCTTCATGGGTGCCCACTAGATATTGGACAAACAATTGGTGTGCTCTTCAAAGCATTCCTTATTAGCTGCTTCTCATTTTCTGTCTAGGGCTGAGGCACTCTAAGTTTGCCCTCTTCTACATTAGCATGTATGTTGGGATGAACTTTGTTCAGGTCTCATTTAAGCAACCATGTTAGGGAAGTTTAATAAGTGTAGCTCCTGTAACATTTCTAGGCCACACATTCATACAGCAAACTCCCCTTCCTCTAGTCTTTCCAATAATTCCACTCCCTTCTTTCACAATGACAACTGAAACTTGTATATAGGAATTGTGATATTGATATATCAGTTTGGACTGAGATCCACAACTCTGTGTTATGATTTTTTATATGATAGCAATCAACTTTGTTTACATTTTATTTTTGAGATAATAACTGGATGACATCATTGATTTTAACAGGTTCCTATTCCAATTAATGCAGAGTTTTTTTAGGCAAGCATTTCTAAACAAAACGTAATAATTTATCACATTCAGCTTCACAAAGAAATAACAGAAATAATGGTACATACCAGTCTTTTAGCTCCTTTTCATTTATTTATGTTATTTATTTTTCATAATTAACCAGTTTTATTTACAGAATAAGGACAAAGGGAGAAATATCCCTCTCTCTCTCTCTCTCTCTCTCTCTCTCTCTCTCTCTCTGTCTCTCTCTCTCTGTCTCTCTCTCCTTCCTGAGTGTTGAGAATAAAGGTGTGTGCCACCACTGCCTGACCCCTATGGCAAATTAGTGGCTTAGCTCCATACTTTGATCTTCAGGGAAGCTTTATTTGTTAGAAACAAACAAAATATCATCATATTTTCCCCTTTTTGTCTAAAATTTAAAAAAAGTTTAGTAATGATAATTTCAATTCATATTTTAATATAAAGAGAGCAGAATATCAATTTTTACAGAATGTGCAGAAAAGTATTTGCTGGTGTGCAGCTAGACACATGCATATTCGTTTGAATACCTTGTTTGCTCACTATGAATTGATTTTTTGAGGTTTTAGCCATGAAAGGGAAACATACAAATTTTTCCTTCATTGGAATACAACCAAATAGTTAGTTCTATTTCCTTCTACTGTCTGCATTTCTTTTATATATGAACCCTTCTTACATTTCTGGCTTAAATGCAGTTTGATTGTCAGCATTAAACACTCAAAATATGTAGGATTAGTCACAGAAAACAAGTACTTGACTTCTTTTCAACACTGTCATCAATCATTTCTACACTCAAAAGAGAAAATTAAAGCCACACTTCTGGTTCTATAACTTGGAAGCTGACTTTCAGCAGGGCCTTCAGACTTGCACCAGTCACTTTTTCAGAATAGTAAAATTAAGCTCAAAATAGAGACTCAATACTTCAAGCACCTGCTGGAATTAACAACTGTTGATGCTGAGGGAAGGTATCAATCTATATTAAAACAGGTGTTGAATTCAATAACAGTTATATATGAAGGAATATTATAAGTTGTGACAATTACTCATAACTGCTTATATGATGTTCAGATAATTATATTGTTTTCAGATTTTTTAAAAAAAAGCAGATTTTTTTTTTAGTCTGGAAAATCTTCCCATAACAGAGAACTAGTTAAATTTTCACTCATTATGTACATGTTTATGATACTTTGAAATACATTATAATAAATGAAAGTATTTCATATTTAGCTCCTTATCAATGACTTTAATCTTTCACCCAATAACTAAGAAAAAATCTAAAGTTTTCAAACACAGTTCATACTTATGAAAAACAATGTCAATGTTCAAGGTTCAGGTAGAATTGTATATGAGATGGCAGAATTATTGTAAGAATCATAGGCCTGGATGGCTGAAGCTAGAGAGTATACTCTAGATATGACAAGGAAAATACACCTGTGAAATTTCAACAATATGATTCCCTGAATAACATGGGTATCATCGCTAGTTGACATGACAATGTGCACAGGAAAATTCCACAAGTTTCTGCACATAGATGAATGGCTACTGAGAGAGGGAGCCCCAACATGAGCTGTACAGTCTCAAATGGTCAGGTATAGACATGTGTATACAAACAGTAAGGTGGATTCAGTCAGTTATATATACATTTGTGAATATATATAAATACATACTGTATGTGCATGTGTAAAAATATTAATTAGAGAATAAGCTTGTGAATTTGAGAGGAAAAACAGAGGGCACAGGAGGAATGGGTGGAGTGTGACAGATAAAAGAGATGTAAATTCATTGTTCATCTTTTAATTACTAAAATAGGAAAATATACATGTAATTACAAAGAGAAGTTATTTCTCTGAATAAGACTTGGAGTAGTGATTGTATTTGTACATAAACACAGGTATTTAGGTGGAGGAATCTGGATATTATGTCACTTAGCTAAAGAATTGTATTAGTTCTTTCTTGGATTATGATCTGTACAAGCATTTTAAATCAGATTTATAGTTTCAGTATTAATTCCATCTTGTTGAGTGAGTCTAAAATCCAATCACAGAACAATTGGTTGCCTCCATAACAGCAGTGTCATTAAAATTCATTTTGATCAATGGGAACATTTACAGATATATTTACAGTAAGACAGTTAGTGTGTAACCATAACTTAATTTACAACATTAGTTTGAAAATTACTATTTCATAAGTATCTTTATTATTAGCAATTCCAGTTATAAATGTAGTTTGTGTTCTAATTTATCACAGAGTAGCAATTTAAGTCAATGATTACATATGTTAATGAGTTTTTGTGTAATCATTAAAAAATGAAACATAAGCCAGGCGGTGGTGGCACTTTAATCCCAGCACACAGGAGGCAGAGCCAGGTGGATCTCTATGAATTCGAGGCCAGCTTGATCTACAGAGTGAGATCCAGGACAGGCACCAAAACTACACAGAGAAACCTTGTCTCAAAATAACAAATAAATAAATAAACAAATAAATAATAAAATAAAACATAAACAAGTCCTAGAAATAAGTGATTGATTATATTTTTATTACAATAATGATTTATTTACAAACAATTTTAAATATTGATAGTATATAAAGAAGTTATTTAATTAGCATAGAAGGGAATCAAAATTAGTCCCTTTTTATACTATACCTGTAAGAGGTTTTTAGTGCCTTTATGATTCTATTTCTTGAAGAGAACTTCCAGATTTAAAGTCACCATGTTAAGGCTGAACTGTGAATTAAATGTTAGTCAAGCATATTGTGAACTACACCTTAAGTGTGGGACAGCATGTTCACCTGCAGGTTACTGGTCATAAAGCTGAGAAAATCAACTCCAGTAAGTTACTTTAATTATAACTCACAAACATTATTCTTTGTGCCAAGTTTGTAATTGAAACAGTTTATTTTTGAAGATGTGCAAGAGCAGCTGTGGGTTATAATCAAGAGGAGTAATCCTTGCATCTTTTTATTCTGCTTTGAAGGTGTTCAATTTTTTTCTTTGATATTTTCTCATATGAGAGCTTAAATTACAAATGTAATGGTTTCATTCCACTTTGTATTCTTATTTTAAAGTCACTTCTTTAAAAATTGTAACCCATAGACATACTGCTTTCTTCTACTTAACTCATACTAATTAAATGCATTTATTTTGTCAAGGCAAAGAAACATATAATAAATATACCAACTAAATTTTTGACTTTCAAAGAAGAGCAAGTCCTGGGAAAATCAGTAATAACAATGATCATTATCATTTTCAGCAAATATTCCGTTAAAAGTTTTAAAAACTTAATTCAAGATCTCCTTATGCATTGTCCATAATAAATATTTTGTATGCATAACATATAAATATAGGTGAAGGAAAGTTCCATGATAAAATTTCCTTAGATGATAATACCCTATTGATAAAGACAACACAATTTGCTCTGAGACAGAGAAATCAATTTTAAAATGACCAGGAAACTCTCTTCCTGCAGGTTAGTTTTCATTTTGCAGTAGAGGAGAAAAGACATCAATAGTCTTCCTGAGCAGGGCACCCAGAATGCTGCAACACCGATCTTCCAGGTAAGATGTATCCACTGGCATTACTGGCAAGACTATGGAGCTAACCAATTGCTCTTTTGATTTGAAATCTGGAAAAAATTCATGACTGGTACTGTAAATAAGAAAAACAAAACAACAACAGCAACACCACACACACACACACACACACACACACACACACACACACACACAGAACAACAAAAACAAACAAACAAAAAACAAGAATCATGACCAGGATGGTCATAGAACTTAGGAAGAAATCTACTGCTGTTGCTTTCTAATAACCATGTTGTTAAATTACCTCCTAGTAGTGCATTGTTCTGTTCACAGGTTTGTACTACTCCCAACTTTGCCAAGAGAAGCTTCAGATTGCATGGTATAGAAGTTAATATAAAAAGTCATAAATAATCAAAATGCTGAGTCTAAGCAAATGTAAATGCTCAGCTATACATGAGACATCCATATAAACCTGTTGTCCTCATTCCCTAATGCTCAGAGTAATATGGAAGAAGAGGCAGAAGAAATGTGAGAGCTGGATAATGACGAGAATTGCTGTATTTTAGACATGGCATAGATATTGGACACATAGACTCATAGGTACATAGACTCATAGGTATCTACACAAGATCAAACCAGCTAAAATGTAGAGCATGGATAAGGTAGGGCCTACCAAGTCTTCACACCTGCCTAAGGATCAATTTGCAGTTGATAAATTTTGTGAGAGGGAGAGTCATTTTCTCATGTAGAATGACTATTGGTACATTATCATGTAACTTTGGATGACCTTACATCCATCTTTATATGGGCAATACTAATTGGATTTGGTAGATTAAAAATTAATCAATCTATAAATGAACATGAAGTTGGGAAGGAGATACATTAGAGAGTATGTATTCAAGGAAGAGTTGGACAGGAATAAAATGGATGGGTATGATCAATATAAACTGTATTCATGCATGCAATTTTCAAACAATAAATGCAAAACATAATTTTGAAAACAAAAATTAAACTCAGTGAGTCCCTTCTGAAAAACAGGGAATCTTACCTATCACCCTGAATGTTACTGTCTGAACTTTATAACAATGAGCAGTAAGAAGTAAATACAACATTTAATAAAATATGTTTCAATTCACTTTGACTCAAGTAACCACAGTTACTTAGAAACATTATCACAAGACTAATAGTAGGTTTATATTGTTATGCTGGCATTCATTCCAATGTCCAGAACATTTTAGAGATTAAATGAATTAATTTTTCATGTTAACATACTGTATAGCTATAGAAAGAACATTGTTCAGAAAAAATCATGTGCTACAACATATATGTATACATATATAAAACAAATGTATGTGTGCTTATACTTGTGAATATACAGAGAAATAGATAAATATATGTATATATATATGCTTTTACATGCTACATGATAATGTAGTTATATGCATGTATAGTTTTCATAGACACAAACATACATATATGGAGACACACACACATACACACCTGTGACAAATACAGTGAATGAAATCCATGCATGCATGACATGTGGGAGTAGTGAAGAGCCATTTATATGCCTCAACACCTTCTTCCCCCTAACATGCCCATTCTACTTTCACTGCAAGAACACCTCCCAGGAAAGCGTATGACACCAGTACTTGACAACTATTTTTATTTTCAGAGTACAGGATCCATTCACTACCTCATACCCAGAAATTTAGGAATTAATCTACGAATCTCTCTTAAGTGCATATTTAAAAAGAATATAGCATTATAAAGAAAATCTTGGATGAATAATGATTACGCACATTGATTTTTTTCCTGGATAAATTCTGTCCAAATAAAGTCCAAGGCTTTTCTTGGAATTTAGTCTGATATATAATGTATGGAAACAAAATACAATTGAAAGTTGGGGTCTAGCTTACAACTGTCAGAATTTTTCTTACAGAACTTGACTCAGTACAATGAAGCTTCCACATGACTTAATAGTTACATCAGGAATTTAGTAATAGCCTTCATTTTCTATGTATTCAAAGTTTTTATTTCTTATTATTCTTGAGAGTTTTACTTACTATATACTTTATTTTTGAAGTGAGTTTCTTTTGATTTTCAAAATATGTGGATTTCTATTCCTTATTTTTTCTTTTTGTTTGTAAATAAGATTAATTGAATACCATTCTTTTCCAATTTTATATGACAGGGTCAGAGTTCACTACGTATTTCAGGATGGATTCTCTATCTTTATCAGTAGCTCAAGTGCAGGGATTTCAGGTAGATGTGTGCAAGCATGTCAGACCTAAGTGTGTGTGTGTGTGTGTGTGTGTGTGTGTGTGTGTGTGTGTGTGTAGACTGGAAAGGCATAATAGATTATGATTTTTTAATGACAGGTGTGTGCAAGAATGTATAATTTACAAATAAGCAATTGATAGGAAGAGAAAAATAGCTAATTGTGACAATAACAAAAAAGAAAAATGAAACCAAAGTATGTGAAAGAAACTTTAATCTGATCAAATGGAAAGTTCCAATAAATGGTAGCAAAATATGCAGAACATTAATACAGATTTCTTTTTTTGGTGAATAAATTATTTTTTATTTTATAATTTAATTTAATTTTACATATCAGCCACGGATTCCCCTGT